>QLOY01006663.1:0-17597 GCA_003313965.1 Megacollybia marginata
TAGAGGAGTGGGGCCAGAAAGTCAAGGATGTGCTAGAGAAATCGCAAAGACGATACAAGTCTTTGCACGGCCCCGAGGACACAGGCACTCTAGGCAAAGAGCCAGTGATAGGCGATTTGGATGGGCGAGTGCACTTTACGGCTGGCGTTGATCACAGTAAGCGTAGTCGTGGTGCTCTGCCCACCGTTCAACATTCTCGCGGTCGCTCTGTTGGCGGAGTCCTGGGTGGTCCAAAAGCAAGAGAAGAGCCGGCCAAAGACCAGCAGACGAAGATGAAGGCTTTGGGAGGAGACAAGGACAACCTTCGAGCTGTTAAGAAAAGGTGCATTGGACGACGCAAGTCCACGAGTTCGTTTCGCGAAGAAGGTCAAGTCAGTCTGGGGCGCTGGGTATACAATGCGGCCATCTCTTCGGTCGATGGCAATGGGCAGGCCAGCACAAGACGCCGGAGACTAAGCTTGGCGGCCGAGGGACAACTGGATGCCTCGGTGGGGGTGGCAAGGCCTATTAGGAAACGTAGGGGAACTGTCTCCCATGTCTTCGGCATGAGCGAGATTGAACAATCTTAACTTTTTGTTTATTCTCATCATCGGGCACACATTACAATTGTCGCATTAATCCTATGAGTGTATAATCAATATTGACGAACCACAAACCTTCCGTAGTCTACAGTTCCAGGTGGCGAAGGCGTAGTTTCAATGCGTTTTTTGAGGCTGCAGACGATGGGTCAAGATATGCGCCATAAAATCCTGCGACGAATTCCTCCGCCTTGAAACCAAATCGGTTGTACAGCAGCTAAGATTTAAGTCAAGTATAGGATGATAAGAAAGATAAAGGGTACCATTGCGGAATTATTCGCGGATACGTGTAAAGTTATATCTTTCGTTGGGTTGAGATTGATCAAATGGTAGAGCATCGACCTTAAGTCCAGGGTCTCAGTGCCTTCAAGTATGGATGATCTCAACCTACGTAGCAATTTGCACATTATCCCATCCATGTTTGACTGCAAGATAGGTGATATAGGTTTCTTGCGGAGAACTCATGATTGCGACGCCGACAATCAAACGTTTATAGAGTGCAACCACGGTACACTGCTCCGGAGAATAGTCAAGAGAATCGCTTACTACATAGTAGATGTAAGGTGATTTGCAACTGAAGCAAAGCTAAGGCAACCCACCATCGATGTCTGGCCAGAAGGATACTTCCAGTAGGTCATGAACTTGCCTCAAATGGCAGGCTTGGAGGTACGTGTAGGTGATCGGCGCTGAAATGTTTAACACCCGATCGCGCTCCGGACTAGAGAATTGAGAGTAACATAAGATACACCGCAAGCAGTGCTACATACTGGAGGAGAGCATAATGGTCACGAATGTCACTCATGAGACTCATCCAAGGGCTGATGGTATCCCAATCTTCGGCTAGGACGGGCCCCGAGGAAATAGAAAGGCCGTGAAGCCTGGAGATGAATGAGTTCTGGAACGGTGTACTTAGGATACTGTTCAAAGCGTCCGAAGTAATAGGGTTGATAGGCTCATTGGGCAGTAGCGACATAGGCTCAATCACCGATGGTGACGGAGGGACTTGCAGTTTGTTTTCCTCTTTCAAACCGGCTCTTCTTCTTTCCTGCAGAGATCAAGTTGATGGCTAATGACGGAAGTAAAGCGTACCCGCATAACTTTGAGCTTTCTCAATGCGAGTGCCTGGGGTACAGACAGCCGCGCACTTGAAGGCGAAAAGGTAGCTATCATCGTAGACAATTCGGAACGGGTTAAAGGTCTGAGTCGGTTTCCCTGGGACGTTGCTAGGTTTCAAGGTTTTGAATGTCAAGACCTACATGACCATCGTCCTCTATGGACGCGTTCTGAAGGGCAAGTCTGGTTTGGAGGAGCTCTGGAAGCAAATTTCCAACGATTTGGTCAAAGGAGGTCTGGGGCTGTACACTCAAATCATCGAGCAGAGCATCGAATGAAGTCGTGAGCACAGGTCTTGTCTCGACTTCTCCATTGGTCAGTCTTCGTCGTTTGTGGGGATGTCCACGGCGCTGCTATGCTTCAGTGTTTAAGTTTTCGAGCATAAGACTCAGGGCGAAACCTTTTTCTTGTTGTCTTTCTCTTCAAGTTGGTAGTCCTCATCTGAGCTCATTATGGCATCACATGACGTTGAATCCTAAAAACAGACAGCTCCGATAAGATATAAGCCACTAAGTATGGCTCGAAATTTACACATCACTTTTCTCAGGTTTTCTCTTTCTCCTCATGCACAAACTGTCGGGTGGCATCGAGCAGCGTCGAGCATGGCCCAAGACATTTAAATTTGCATGCAGCATTGTTCTGCTCTGTTTCACATCCCTCTTCTTTCAGTACAGATTCACTCGGAACCTGCAAAACGTAGTCAAAGTGCCGCTTCACGCTGCTGAAACCATAAGCAAATGTCTTACTCTAAATGAAACTCCAGCTCCGTCAGAAGATTTCCACAACAGAACGGTTTCCGACAGGTTTGTGCCTGGAACCAGACCCGTACTGATTCGCAATGCCACTATCTGGACTGGGAACATTGATGGTCACGAAGTCATCAAGGGAGACATTCTCCTAGACAAAGGGATCATCAAACAGGTCGGGAAACCTACCTCAGAGGTTCTTGATGCGTATGGCAGTGATCTGGTGTTCGTGGACGCGAATGGCTCGTGGGTTACTCCAGGCTTGGTCGATCTGCACTCTCACCTCGGTGTGTCTCCAATTTTGAATAGTTATCTGTCTTACAGTGCCTATTTTCAGGCGTTAGCAGCAGTCCTCAGCTCAAAGGAGCTTCTGATACAAATGTAAGGCTTGCTCGTCGATCTTAGCTCCTAACGGTGTCTTTCGTAGAGCCGGAAAGGACTGACACAACCATGGCTTCGATCTCTCGATGGTCTTAACACCCATGACGACGCCTTTGCCCTCTCAGTTTCGGGCGGTTTGACCACAGCAATAATTCTACCAGGCTCAGCAAATGCTATTGGCGGTCAAGCTTTTGTTATCAAATTAAGGCACACAGCTGAACGCTCACCATCCGCGATGCTTGTCGAGCCCCCTCACAATCTTTTGCTTAACGGAACGGAAGAATTTTCCCCTCTGAGATGGAGGCAGATGAAGCAAGCCTGTGGAGAGAACCCATCCCGTATTTATTCAGGGACGCGCATGGACACTATATGGGCTTTTCGGCAAGCGTACGATACTGCTCGACAGCTCAAGGAAAAGCAAGATCAATACTGTACTGCTGCCCTGAATGGTGACTGGAAGACCATTGAAGGCCAGAAATTTCCGGAAGATTTACAATGGGAAATGTTGGTCGACGTTCTAAGAGGCAGAGTCAAAATCCATACACACTGTTATGAGCCTGTCGACTTTGATGGCATTGTCCGTGTATGTGTTGGCGTCTGTTCTCGTAAATTCTTTCATCCCTCTGACAGCTCACAAATGAGTTCAAATTGCAAGTTGCGACTCAAAATGATAGTTTCCTGACCGTCTCGTAGCCCTATCGCCGCATTCCACCATGCTCATTCGGCCTATCTGGTGCCCGAATTGCTTAAGAAGACCTGGGGTTGGTGATTACTCCCGCTTTTTCACTTTTGACATCTTTTCTAGGTCGTTCTCCCGCAATTGCCATGTTCGCAATTAACGGCCGTTATAAGCGCGAAGCATATCGCGGTTCCGAGTTTGCTCCAAGGATCCTGGCTGATGCTGGCCTCAATGTCGTTATGAAGGTGATGAGCTCCTTTGAAAGTCCTCCTTCCCATAAATAATCTAATAGAGTGACCATCCCGTTCAAAACTCAAGGTATCTATTGTTTGACGCACAACAGGCCTACTTTTATGGCCTCAAGAGTAATCTTGCTTTGGCGAGTGTTACGACTACTCCTGCGAGAGTCATAGGCATGGACCACCGTATTGGATCACTCAAGGAAGGCTATGATGCAGGTATCACAGTATCCTATCCTTTTTTCTATGCTATCCTTCACTTAGACGTTGTCATTTGGGACAGTCACCCCCTCGCACTGGGCGCCACACCCATGCAAGTATTTATAGATGGGATCCCTCAATTTAACAGTACTATCTCCAAAAAAACTGACGCATTTCAAACCGTCCCAAAGACGCCCGATTTTGACAAGGAAGTCGAAGCCACGCTGAAGTATGATGGCCTTCCTCCTTTGCAAGTGGATCATCACAATCTTCAGCAAGGTAGCGTTTTGTTCCACAATGTGGGAAGCCTATATTTGCGATCATCGGAGGGGAGTGGTATCGACGAAATTATCTTTACCTCAGAGAAGACGGGATCGGACCAAAGTCATGTTGTCATCGTTGAAAACGGACATATTGTATGCGTTGGTATATGTCCTGATCGTCAATCGGTCACGGAGAAGATTGATCTGCAGGGCGGCTCTATTGCGTATGATCTCACTTCCTATCCAGATCGCATTCCTCAATCTTTCAATCTGTCTAGTCCATCACTGATCTCTTACGGCTCTCCGCTTGGTCTGGTAACTATCAAGGCAGAAGCTTCAACTAATGATGGTGGCGTGTCGGATCCTTTACTTGAGCCATCTTTGCATGTGCCAGTCGTCCGAGCCATCGATGGGCTGGAGTTCGAGACTAGAGATGCCTTGTAAGTATTGTCTTACTATTACGTCCGCTTATTTATGATTTAGGTACGCCTATCGCGCAGGCGTTTCTGTCGGTATTGTCGCTCCAGTTCCTGCAGGAGATAATTTGCTTCACGGTCTTTCCACTGCATTCTCCACTTCTGGGCCCCATAAGCTATCAGAGGGCGCGGTAGTTCAGGAAGTCGCTGCAGTTCATTTTGAGATCTCCATGAGCTCACAATACAGTGTTTCGACTCAAATTGGATTGCTACGAAAAGTTTTATTTGGTCTGGTAGAAGGTGATCTGGCCGGTCATGCCGAAAGCATCATAAAGGTATGTTGCAACAATATTTTTTGAAGATGCCATTAAACAATCAAGGGTTTGATTCCAATTGTTATTTCGGTTGAATCTGCGGACGTCATGTCCTCACTCATTTTACTAAAAAGGGAGGTCGAGTCACTTACTGGGTTCTCGATCAGGATGGTTTTCAGCGGGGCGACTGAGGCCCATCTTATCGCGGAAGAGATTGGTCGGGCACGGGTAGGGGTCATCATAACATCGGTCAGACCCTTCCCTAGCACATGGGAGAAAAGACGAATGTGCGTGTCCGTCTGCTTTGTCACTGTAGGAGCTTAATTCTATAGCTTACCTGGACCTCCACTTTCCAACTCATCTGCGATCTCGGTCCTCCTGGCGAACAATGTCACCGTCGGGATTGGTGTGTCGGAAAACAGTTTTGTTAGAAATACACGATTCGACCTGGCTTGGGTACGTATATATCTGATACGGCTAGATCAAGTTTATTTTCTCCAGGTGGCCCTGGAATCAGGTGGGAGCATCTCGAAGGCTGACGCCCTGGCCCTGGCGTCTACCAATCTTGAAAGGCTTCTCGGAATCCACAAAGCGAACGAGAACCTTGATTTGGTAGTAACTAAAGGGGCTTCTTTGTTCGAGTTCTCCCATGTAGTGGGAATCATCTCACCAAAGCGAGGAGGCATCGTCCACTTGATGTAGAATCCAATTCCCCAATGACAAAGTACATACATTGTTCTCGACCTATAGTCCTTCATAAAGTAAAATCACTCTGAATCTTCCTCGTCGTCATCTTCCTCGTCGTCATCCTCAGCCTCTTCGCCATCTACAGTAAATTTAACTTCAACAGGTACCCTTTCCACGTCCTCGGACGAAGAAGCTTGGATCATAATGCCACCATCCTTAATCAAGGCGTCCAAGATGGTATCCTTTGCTCGTCCCTTCCCGTTAACACTGATCACATACCTCGGCATGCTAATTTGTGTTGGCGGCCCATTTGCTTGAGTGTTTGGACCGCGCTCCCGAGTAAGATGACTTACTCGGAATCGGGAGTGGATAATGTCGCTTATGTGTGGGCCGGGTAAACCTTGGATGACAAAACATTCCAGTTGGGGCAACAGCACAGCTGAGCGGTAGGCTGAAGGATCTTGAAAGAGTAGATGATTCGTCTGGACCACAAATAACTTCCAAGCCTTTCTGTCGGCTGTGCCTTCTGTCAATTTCAGTCGGTGAAAGTCAAGATCAATCGCTTTCAACCCGACCAGAGACTTCATCAGTGCTTCGAAAGAGGAATAAGAGCACCCAAAATTGGTGAGGGTTAGTGTGTGGAGGTTGTGAATATTAGGAAACGGTGAATGAATTTTTGTAGAGAGGGATGGAAACTTGGTCTGACTAGAGGGAGAAGGCGATGCTGTGAGAAAGCTGGGTGTTTTCATGCCGGTGATTAACTCGACCAGCTCTGTAAAGTCACCAGAATCTTCCATAGTGCCGAGTTTGAGGACTGCCAAGTTCTCGCAGAGTAGTCTTTCGAGAATGTCACAGGCATATCGATCCTCTTCAAGATCAGTGAACGACAACTGTTTTAGACCAGGTAGGGCGACAACGCGCGGCTTCTGTACTTCCAAATCTCCGGGAGGTAGGCGTGATAGGGGACTGGGAGGCCAAAAGGAGGCAGGGTCGGCATTGTCCTGCTTCTTGGGCCCCGAATAGTGAAGGGAGAGATGCTGCAAGTCAGGAGAACGCCGGAGCATGGCCTCCCAATATTTGTATGGAGGACGAATGTCGTTTGGATGAAGAGCTAGCTGGATAGACTCGAGATGGTCCATGTTGAAATTGTCTCCAGAAACGGCCAACATTCTGTCGTCTACGCTCTTTCTCCAGGGCATGTTGACACCGATTAAAGATACATTTTTTATTTGTGGGACACTATTGCTAAAGCAAATAACCGGAGGGCGGAATGTAGCCCTGAGAGTTTAGAATGAATGTGATGTCAGAAAAGGGAGACTTACTGAAACAAGTCATCTGGACATTGAAACTCTTCAAAATGATAGAGCTGAAGTGTAACAAGACTTGGTGCTGGACCGCAGGTAGACAGATAGTGTCTAGCTATGGCCTTGCACTGGGCATCGCGTACATAGAGATGGAAGGAGCGCCACCGGGGTGTATGGGGAACAAGCAATTTAAATATTTCATCTAGTTCGTCGTCAAATAATGACGCGGGAGGTGCAGGGTCTCGCGGAGAGACAGTCGTTATGAGTATATCTAGTAGATGAGATGATGTAAATGATTTTGAGCGAGGAGCACAGCGAGCGAGGAATGTTTTAGCTCGTTCTATGTGACCTCGTTCGCGAAAGTGGATCCAGGACCATAGGACAGGAGTGTTGATAGCAATGGACCGCCAGTGATGGCAGGTCTGGGAAACTGAGATCTGGAAGTCCAGAGCGGGGGACGTGTAGACCTGATCCGGGCAGAAGAGAAAGGGACTCTGGTGATACGGATATTCAGCATTGGCACCCAGAAGAAAGATTCTAGTGAGGAGCTCGACTGGGAGAGCGTGGATCATGATAGTTTGAGGAAGAGTCGGTGAATGATTTTCATGTTTACAACAGTTGCAACTAACCCCTTTTGGCAGACGTGGGAATTAATGTATTCCAGCGGCAAAGCTTGTGAGTTACTTATGATTAATGATCCTTCCATACCGCGCCCTCTTTCTTCAGACGCTCGTGTCCATCTGCTTGCCCCCAGATCTATTTCGATCACTTGATCTGCCTCCGTTCTCGACGCTGTGCAAAGTCGCGATCGTCGTGGGAACGAGAGGAAGGAAGTACATACACGGCATGGTCCACCGATCAGCTCTATGCAATCAACAGGGACATCAGCGCTAAACAGCTCATGTATCAAGCCAAGTTGATATCCAGCCCCAGTTTTTCACACAGCACTTGCAAACTTCCCTTCAACTTGTCCAAGTCTTTGCTCGTTGGTCTTCCATGCTTTGGAGTACCAGCGCTCAACTGAGCCAGCATGTCTTCCAACTGCTCCATCTTTCTTTTTTCAGCCAGTTCTTCATCTTCTTCAAGATGTTCTCTCGCGTGTTCTTCCGCCTCCAGATCCCGCGGCGCAAGATCTGAAAATCGGATGTTGCCGAGATTCAAAGCAATATCACGTGCTTCATCCACCTGCGAGGATGCAAGAAATGAGACTAATCCCATTGAGATCCCCCGCAAAATGCCCAGTGACCGCCCAATCGGTGCACCAACCACAAAGCCTGCATCGAAGCCCTCTTGCAGTGCAGATTCTTTACCCGCAGTGATGCCTTCTCTATAACCAGCCTGCGTCCGGGTGAGCACAGTAAAGCCTCAGATACACTTACGTTTGTAAATTCTGTCGATATCTTCATCCAATTAGTTTCTCTCGTCTCGCGTTCATCGGCGCCGTCGTCCCACGGCGAATCCAAGTCCATGTTTGAATTTTGCGTGTCTTGTTTGGTCCAGTCGCGATCACTTTCTTTCAACGCGTCCAACGATGGCAACTCAACAGGAAATCACTGCGTTCATCGACAAGCATAGACAGTTGTTAGCATTGGAAAGACAGGCTGAAATCGATCAGAGTGCACTCTTGTTCTCTAATTGCGGCCCAAAGCTTCTCGAACAAAAAGGGCTCTCTCTCGGAAGTCTGACCGTGGCTAACATGAACATCGGACTGGGAGGCAAAACTTAAGTACCGATGTCAACCCAGCATTGCTCCTAAGTCATACCATTACAGTTTGATCGAGCTAGAACAGCCCTCGGCATATCACTCCAGCCCTCTTTTCCCCCCTCATACATTCAGGTAAGCTTGATAACTTACTGCATCTGGCACTTACTGGCTGGAAGGCCAGGAGACCTTGCACGAATTGAAGCACATGTCTCCGTTAATGCTACCACGGCAAAGAAACCAAAGAAAGCCATCACAGACTCGAAATCATCTGCCCAAGCGGAGGGAGTGGTTTACAAGGCATGAACCTGAATCACCTCGCTTTACGTAGCCAACTCTACGCAGGTCTCCGATACCCGCATAATCATCGCTGTCGATTCTTCAGACGATGACTATCAACTCCCCGAACGTTGTCGGTTGCTAAAGCTCGCAAACAGTGTCACGTATGACAGAATGGATAAGGCTTTAGATCACCTAGAAACAATGGCAACAAATACTGCCGTGAGTTTCGGGTGTCTACGATGCAGATTTTCTGACCTTCATTGGTTAGTCGTCCGATAGATCAGTTCCCCAGATGACGACGTTAGTTCGAGTCCTTTTGGGCCTTTCTCCACTTTCTGGTCGTCAACCAGTCAAAGATGTAATCTTTTTCGATGATTCGTTGAACCCTAGCCAGAAAGACGCAGTAAAATTCTGCTTAGAATCTCCCGAGGTCGCTTGTATTCATGGTCCTCCAGGTAATGAGATGGTTTCGCTTCAGTGCCTAACTCCTTCCAAGGGACGGGCAAGACCCACACTGTCATCGAAATTATTCGACAGCTCACGTCAAAGTCTTCATACAACCCCGAACCGAAGAGACTGCTTGTCTGCGGAGCCTCCAATCTATCAGTCGATAATATTCTCGAGAGGCTGTTGGCTCTGCCTGCCACAACAAAGGGCGATAAACTAAAGGTAACGCGAATTGGCCATCCTGCCCGAGTCATGGCACACGAAGGTGTCTTAGACTCCACACTGGAGGTCAAAGCATCTCGGACGGACCAGGTAACCTTGCTTGCAATAGCTGGATCATGCTATAATTCCACAGGCAGAACTAACGAGAGACGTTAAAACCGAACTAGAGGCCACGCTAGAAATCCTTTCAGGAAAAGGAAAGGCATCAAAAGGCAAACCTAGAGGGGCCGAACGCAGAAAAATGTGGGAAGACGTCAAAGCGTTGAGAAAGGAGTAAGCATCCTTGCCACGATCGTGTCATCTGCTCAAAATCTCACCAGATATCGCCAGCGAGAGCGTGGCATTGTCACCTCCGTCCTCAAAGACTCCCAAGTTTGTCAGATTGATCCTTGAATATACCGCCTGATACGTTCCAGGTCGTCCTTGCGACCTGCCACTCTGCTGGAGGTCGCCAAATGCAGAACCAAGACTTTGACGTGGTTATTATTGATGAGGCAACCCAGGCCCTAGAAGCCGTAATTGAATCCCAGATTCTCCTATTGAAGAAATTCAAGCTTCCTAGGTCTGTTGGGTTCCGATCTTCAAAGCAAAAAAACTCATCCTCGCTGGCGACCCCATGCAACTACCTCCCACTATTCTATCCGTGGACAAGACCAAAAGAAAGAAGACACCGGAAGTAAAAGCCTCCAAAACCAAATTTAAAAAGTTGGACAAGCCCTCGACCATAGAAGCCAACGATCGATCAGATACTTCGGAGCACAGCTCCTCGGAAGCGGAGGAAGACTCATCAGCTACTCCAGCTAAAGACAAACCTTTATTGCGACCTCCTCGTACGCTGGAGACGACGCTATTCGACCGCCTGGAGCGTATGTACGGCTCGAAAATAAAAAGAATGCTTCAAGTTCAGTACAGGTATTCTAGCTCTTTGTTTATTCCATTCTCTTTCTAAGCACACTCAGGATGCACTCACAAATCTGCGAATTCCCTTCAAGGACACTGTACGGCTCAAAACTCAAATCCGATCCAGCAGTGGCATCCCATTTACTGAGTGATCTGCCAAATACAAATGTCGATTCGGAAGAAGAGCGGCAGGAGCTATTAGGTACTCCGATCGTGTTCTTTGACACGGCAGGCTGTGAATATTTTGAACGGGTGGATGGGGAAGGTGATGAGGGAAGTCGATCCAATGAGAACGAGGCCACTTTGGTTAAAAATTGGGTCGATAACTTGGTTCCTTGACATCCTTTTCTTTCTTTGTATCTTCATTCATGCTTTACAGGTCTCAGCCGGAGTCTTACCAAACCAAATTTCTGTCATTACGCCGTGAGTTAGCTTTCTTTGAAGCCCATCCTCACAAGCTTCTCTTGTAAGATACCAAGCACAGGTCGCTTTACTTTCCTCCCTCCTCCGATCACAGTATCCCATACTCGAAATCGGAACTGTTGATGGGATGCAAGGCCGAGAGAAGGATGCCGTCGTGATAAGTCTTGTTCGAAGTAACGAGAAAAAGCAAGTTGGATTCTTAAAAGATAAGCGACGACTAAATGGTGCGCTTTGATTCCAAAATCTATTACTCTTGACCGCTCAATTAGTTGCGATGACACGAGCTAAACGAAATCTAGTGAGTCCGTTCTAGAAAGCTAATACATCCCAAACTCTTTCTTCAGTGTGTCATCGGAGACTCATCTACAGTGTCAAATGGCGGGCCCTTTCTCAAGAAGTGGATGAAATGGATTGAAACCAATGCGGATGTCAGATACGGAGGTTTGGATTGAAATTGCTCGACGACGCGTCCAAGGTTTTTTGAGCGAGCTGCCGGTATTTGGATCGGATTTGGCCTGTTGTATAGAAATGCTTCTGTTTTTCTGATCGGACGGTTGTCTGTGATGCTGACAAAAGGGTTATACTTCAGCATAATGATTACGCCATCAGAACGTGTTTCAAAACAGATCGCGATATCGTCAATGTCTCTTGAGTCTAACTACATCCTGCATCGCACCCCTTGGAGGCCTCAAATCGCGCTCTCCGGCGAAGGCATCTATATTAACCTGAAAGACCGCCAATTGATCGATGCTGTTGGTGGTGCTGCAGTGGCGTGCATTGGGAATGGCCATCCTGTTGTAAAGCAAGCAATCACGGACCAACTCAATAAACTATCTTGCAAGCCAATTCTAGTGTCTAGCACTAGGCTGACACGTCATTTTCAGACGTTTACAATATGCAACTCTCGAATGAGCCTGCAGAGGAGCTTGCTAAACTTCTGATCGAAAGTAGTGACGGAGCGTTCGACATGTGTGGATTTGTGTGCGGAGGTGATCAAAGTTATACTCTAAAGAGTCAAGACTACATCTATTTGTCTCACAGGCTCCGAAGCCATGGAGGGTGTCATCAAGCTTGCTAAACAAGTAGGTCTGGTCTTTCTGTTCTGCAGGACCATCGATCGATCGACGATCCACTGCAGTATTTCCTGGAAATCGGCCAACCACAACGTATAAACTTCATTGCTAGACAACTTTCTTTCCATGGAAACACACTTGCAACCCTTGCTTTGGGTCACAATCCAGCAAGACGGGCACCATAGTGATGTCCATTTTCTGTGAAGATACGCGTCTCACTCCAAACAGCGCTGAAATAGTAGACCACGATCACTTTCATCATGTCTCTCCGGCGTATGCAAAGAGATTCAAAAAACCAGAAGAAAGTGAAGAGCAATATGTGGAACGTTTGCGAAAAGAATTAGAAGACAAGTTCATAGAACTGGGTCCTGACACTGTCATTGGTTGTACGTTCAGTGGGCTGTATGCCTGTAGCAACTGAGCTGACTGCAGTGCCGTAGTTGTCGCGGAAACCGTGGTAGGTGCAACAACAGGTGCTTTGCCTGCACCAAAAGGTTACTTCAAAGCAATGAAATCAGTCTGCGATAAGTATGGCGCTTTGTTCATTCTAGACGAAGTTATGAGTGGGATGGGCCGTATGTCACTGGCTGTTGCTCTTTCATTTTCTGATCGTGCCTGTAGGTATGGGTACGATGCATGCTTGGCAAAGTTTTGGCGATGGCGCCGCTGTTCGTTATGCTTGTACTCTCTTTGGGTTCTGATCAACGATCTAGCCTGACATTCAAGCTGTGGCAAAAGGACTTGGTGGGGGGTAAGACTGGGGATGTCGACAGCGCATTTCTCTTACCAATACGCAGCTACGCCACCATCGGTGCCGTCTTGATATCAAGAAAGGTCGCTGACGGTATTCGGGACCATTCTGGGTTATGGAAACACGGGCATACCTACCAGGTGCTTCTCACGAGTCCACTAGTCACCAATGATTAATAGTTTCCAGGCCCATCCATTAGCCTGTGCTGCAGCATTGGCTGTCCAAAAAGTGATCAAAGATGAAGATTTGCTGCAAAATTGCCGGATCCAGGGTGCCTATCTTCGTTAGTATCCACAGATTTCTTCATCAGTCAGTGACACTTGCTCTGAAACAGAAAAACTACTCCGGGAGAAATTACAAGGACCTAATGCTCTTGCGGCGCCGTTCACTTTTGATATCCGTGGCGGTGGTGGATTCTGGGCAGTCGAGTTTGACTTTGAGGGACCCAGAGCAGCACACATCAAGCTCAAACAGCCGTTTGCCATGGAGGTCCAAGCCCGTGCATTATCTAAAGGCCTCATTGTAATGGGGATGGTAGGATGTGCTAATCTGGAAGGTACGAAAGGCAGCCATGTCATCTTCGCTCCTGCGTACAATTGTACGAAAGAACAGATTGAGAGCATAGTAGATATCTTCATAGAAGCGGTTGATGAGATTTTAACTGAATGTGCAGCATAGTGTCGGAGCAGACGGAAGTATTCAGAGTAGATTAGCTTTATTTCTGTGTGGAATTTAGCAACTGTTATCCTTTCGCCATTCTCGTTTTTGCTTGTTCCAGTGCTCGATACAAATCTGCCGTGGCTGAGGACCTGAGATCGAGAGCCGCAATTAAAGAAGGAACTACATCCTTTGGCAGCAGTAAATCTGGGGAAGAAGCATTCGGCGGGGCGTTCTCATTCTCCAATGTCTTCTCTGACTCCGTTGCTGTGTAGAAGTGGTCGAGCTCTATGCTTGCTTGAGGAATAATGGCTCCGTTCTTTGTGAGTAAGGCTAAATATTCGGATGCTCTATATGCTGAAGAGATTGTCACCAAGTTAGTGTATAACAATCAATAGAACGAACCTCTATAGTGCGACCATGAACGCCAGACACAATAGAAAAAAGGTAAGTTAGGAATTATTGCTACAACGTGTTAATGAAGAAGACTTTTGCTCGGGGCTTCGCTCACGAATCAACATAAAGGGAGCAGTGAATGGCGAGATTAATAACCACGTCCAAAAGCCTTTCCTATGTCTCGGTGTTCTTTGGTTGACAAGAAACCGCAGATTTGCAAGAGCAATATCGTGACTTTGTACAGACGGGGGATATAGCAGGGGTATCTGCCGAGATTTAGCATGGGATCTACATTTTCCGCACGGCCGACCTCTAGTTTCTCTGAATCCGTTTCTTTCCCTCGCCAACGCATAATTTTGGGTCCAAGAGAGGGATCTACAGCTTTCAACGAGAGCTCTTCGAAGTCTATGGCGTCTACAAGCCTTTCCCCTGTCCTGAACACTTTGATCTGCAGCCCGGTATATAATATGGATTGAAAACGGAAATACTGACCTTCCAAGATCCTTCGGGAGCTTTTCCAAACCCGCTCCAAGTGTCTGCTGCCTTCTTCTGAGCCCATCTCAGCGTCCGTGACCATCGAGTTTCATGTGTGTTGGTTGATTTATCATGTATTTGAAGATGATAGTAGGTAAGACCGTACGGTCGATTTGAGGATGCAATCTGAGTGAGAGGTATTGCAATTATACGCTTCACAGATTTTTGCATGGCCGTCATGGGGGTTTGTGAAGCCCAGTGAAACGCGTCATGTCACAGTCACGGACAGCAAGGGTGCAAATATTTAATTGGGCACCAAGAGGGTTCCGGCATTACAAAAATGACCATGGGGCACGGGGGTGCCAGAAAAAAAGTGAAGGAACAGGGGTTGTATAAAAATTCAAGGGCTTTCTCAGTGAACCTACCTACATCCATGTGATCACACGTGATGTGAACCATGACGTTAAGGCCTAAAGCGGTAACTGTCACCCCAATTTAGACATTTACCTTTGATATGAGTGTTTTGAGAAAGATTGGCAATTTTCTCGGAAGCTCCAATCAACTTCAAACAAGTTGTGAACTTATGCAAAGAGGTATTGTAGTGAGGTTGAGCACCAATAGGAGTTGCCTTATTTGGAAGTTGTCATAGATCTATGTAGTGTTTTTATAACTGGCCAAAAGCTCATTTTTTTATCATGAGAACTAGAATGATTATATAATATTTGTCATCACTATCTGAAAGGGCCTGAAAAACTGTGCAGAAATCATTTTGATTGATGGAATTTGGTTGAGAATTGGTGTTGTAATTGCTCTTATAAAATGGTCATTTTGGCCATTTTTGGAAGGTCTAACCTCTAAAATCAGCCAAAATGAGCGGATTCAGCTGTGCACTGCAGGCTGAATTTTCAATCAAATTCCATCAATAAAAATGATTTCTGCACAGTTTTTCAAGCCCTTTCAGATAGTGATGACAAATATTACATAATCATTCTAGTTCTCATGATAAAAAAATGAGCTTTTGGCCAGTTATAAAAACACTACATAGATCTATGACAACTTCCAAATAAGGCAACTCCTATTGGTGCTCAACCTCACCACAATACCTTTTTGCATAAGTTTACAACTTGTTTGAAGTTGATTGGAGCTTTTATTATTGAGAAAATTGCCAATCCTTCTCAAAACACTTATTCAACTTCTATGTCTAAAAATATATATAGCAGCTTTGTAAGCTGGGTCTTGTGACCCTTGTATGTCAGGATCACCCAGCTGGGGCCAGCAGCCTGTATAAGACCTAAATTAGCTTGAAGGTTGTAGAGTAGCTGTTTGATATACTTCCTGGGCATAGATAGCTCTCCAGAGCCCTAAAAATATTGAGAGTTGACAAAAAATTAATGGCCTAGTGGCTGAACCTATCTACTGACCTGCGGTACGGGATTGCTGTTCCAGTACCCCCTTGCCACAGGGTTTAAGGGCCCTTTGGGAGGTACCCTCCCCCTACCCCCCACTCCTCCCTATTGGTGACATTCTGAGCTTACTAATATACTTTAATGCATAACACAAGCACCAACACATCATTTAAAAGACAGCTAAAGTTCATTATTGAACATCGACTTGGTTGATGGTTTGGACAGGTCACATGAATGTACCTTTTGCAGTTGGATTGTGCTATGCTGCCTTGATCATTTTTCTTACCTTTTTTGTCATTCTTTAGAGATATGGTTTACAATTTCTGGTTAGAAATACTACATTAGCTTAGTAATCACACCAAGATCACATGCAAATATGGCCAAACTTGGAAATAAACATTAAGATGTTCATAATAAGTGGATATGAAGCCTTTGAAGCCTGGAGGCTCTTGCCTCAGGGTTATTTCCATAGAAAATTTTTTGACATACAAAAAAAATTTAACACCCCTCAGACCTACACCCCCCCAGTACCTCATGTGTCAGATCAGAATTCCAGCACCCTCTTGTTGGGCACACAGTGGTGGGGTCCCTGAAGGACCTTATTGTAATATTGATAGGATATATATGTACAGATTTGACAGCATCTGGGACAATTCTGAGGTCTTACATAGTCTCTTGTAAACAGACTATGATGGTCTTGTTATGTGATGTGTAAGTGTGAATCTACTAAAAAAAGGCAACTCTGCTCTTGCTCTGCTCCAGAATTCAAGATAAAGCATTTGTTGCTTGCTACTATGATTTGAGGGTATGTAAGGCCTACCAGTTACAGCTTCTGGCACTAAATCACTAATCTTACCTTTGTCTGTACATCCTATATGCATTCTTTACAGGTCCTACATGCTTCTCCTCCATATTCTGCCTGGTAGACTTTCTGTCAGATTTTGTCTGATCCAGATTATCAAAATTGGGCCAAATCTGAACAATGCTGAACAATGGACAATCTGACCCAAATCAGCATTGTGCAGGGCACATTAACTTGTAAAAATAGCCAATTCTTTAGTATGTTATCACTTGCATGTTACACATGTCATGTCTTGGTTGCATCACAAATTGCTTTGCAATCCCCTTATTGCAAATGATTGGCAACTGCAGATAACAGCAGATGTCAAAATATAGCAAGTAGAAATATGAGTGAATGGGATTCTGATTTTACAGAAGATATTTGAGATGAGTAGTTGGTGTAGAACACCCTCAAAAACAATGCTTTGCCATCACATCATGCTAAATGACCATTATATAAGCTGTCACATTGTTGCCAGAACCCAATACACAGCAATTTTGCTGATAGTTGATTAGGGTTCTGGCTTTACAAAAACAGCCACTGGGTCAATCAATGCACACCCCAGCTATCAGAACTCTATAAGACACCCATCAAACACCTGTCTTAGACTCTTTTTAGACCTGTCACAGGATACTTGAGAGACTTTGAGGAGGAGAAGGAGAAGAAGAGAGTGCACTGGTATCAGGTCTCTACAGAATGACCAGGGTCCACACTGCTATGTACATAGGGGAGAGACCTGCAGAATCCCTAAAATAACTGGCATACAGCTATCTGCAGGTCTCTCAATGCCTAGACCACATAGCAGTTTGTCAGGATTGTTACAGGCACACCTGTCTCAGTTTGCTTGTCTTTCCAGCTACAAGTATTCCTTGCCTCAAAGCAACATCAGGCTGACTCAAGCATGATCCTAACTTCTATTTTTTATGATACATTGAACACTGTTGAGCAAGGGAGTGTGGCATTGCACAGGGTACATTTATGAATTTCAGCAGGTCTGGTGACCTTCCCTCTGAAAAAAGGAAAATTTCCACTCTTTGCAATCTCCTATATGTTTCAAGGCTTTATTTGAAGCTATATATTGTATCTTTTGTGTATACTATGT
>QLOY01006667.1:0-10627 GCA_003313965.1 Megacollybia marginata
GATGGCATAATGTTGCAGTGGCCTACAAAAAAGTACTCTCCTTTGGAATTTCCTTTTACGACGACTACTGCTGTTTCAGATGCCGAGGGTAGCAAGTAATGCCATAAAGGACGGCTTTGTATTTGAATGGTAATGTGACGAGAGGTAGGCTAAGTGAGCTAAGATGTTGATGGGAGGGGTTGGTGGTGGAGAAAAGATGGAGTGAGGAGCATGAAGATGGGAGGAATCAGATGTGATGTGGAGCTTGATGTAAACGGATTGCAGCGAGTTGTTGTTCAACACGGACTGTGGATTTTCACGAATGTAGATTCTCCAAGCTTCTGAGGACCAACGACCTAAGGCCTGGAGTATGGACTCGGAAACTCCTAATCCTGCAAAAAATGTGGTGCCACCGGATCAGGCTGAATGAAGACCGTATTCACAACCAAGATGAGACCTGAATTTCGTTTCAAACCATCTGCGAGTGGGAAGACTGCTGTTTTCTCTAATAAATAGAGGTGCTTTAATGCTGTGAGTTTTGTCTCGAAGGATAGTGTAGGTGTGTAGGAGATGGACCGGATTGGCAATGTCTTGGCTGGTGTGGAGTATGTCAGTCCCTGCAAAGAAAGGGTCACCTTTGTGATATGGTAGTCGGTAACCAACACGGCCACTGCTGAAGTGCAATGTGTCACATTTGATCAGTTTCCAAAAATCACGAAGGATCCGAGAGTTTGGGACTAGTAACTCTCCTGAACGATAGAGTGCATAGAAGCAGCATGAAAGGATAGTGATGAACAGTAGGTCGTCATATTTTTGAGAGGACAACCATTGTTGGTAGAAAAACTGTAAGTGCTGAGCTCGTAATGGAAGTTTTCATCTTACAGGGTCTGCACGTAATTTTTTAGCACCATGGATAGTTGATTGAACAAGGGGATGTGAACGATTTTTCTCGAAATCTGGATATATGTGTTGAAGGAAGTGATGTGCACCTGTAAGATATTTTGGGCCTGAAGCTATAAACTGAGAAGTGAAGGCAACATATCGTGACAAAGTTTGTGGAGTAGGATCAATAGGAAGATGATGATTCAAGCAGAACACGATGTAATCACAAGCGCCTGTGCCATAATTAAGGGAGCTGGAACGTTCGATTGCATTAGCTTGAAGATGAGAAGTTCTGGCATCTAGATCATCTAGAGACATCGGTGGGTGGGAACTTTTGAAAGATGCCAAGTTCCCACCCAATGCAGCTAAAAGCTGTCTCTCCATCGTGTCGGCAACAGCTCTCTCGGTGGACTGAAAATGCAGACGTGGTCTTGAGGAAACGTATGTTTATAATCCTCAAGCAGTAGACGTGAGAGCATGTCTGCACGTATATTTGATTTTCCTTCAATGTGCTTGACACGCAAGTCAATTCCTGATTCAATAACTAGTCCGGCTGCTGCCATAAGAACAGAGTTGTGCAATGGTTCGTTGGCAGCCAATGAGTTGAAGACACCTACAGAGTCTAGACTATCTGTATAAATCAAGATATGACAAGGTGGAGAGGGAAGATGAACAGCATAATTGATGGCTGAAAGGATTGCAACGAGTTCAAGGAAGAAGATGTCAATTTTGATGGACTGATCTCGATTCAGCTGATAGACGAATCCTCGATTAGAGAAAACAAAGGATAAGGCAAGTTTGGAACTGGCGTCAGTCCAGAATATGATGTCAGCATCTGAATCATTCCAAAAAATGGAATCTACAAAGTGAACTCCAATACAGTGACTGACGGTGTCATTCAGCCACACAAGATCGGAGATGACATTCACATTTAGGAATATTCGACTGAAAGAGTGTTTTTTGCCACTCATCTTGCGATACATCTCTTGAAGGGCAGGACGTCCCCATGGTACAACATTCAGAATCCAATTCAAGTAACCAGCAAGATGTTGCCAATCACGAAGCTGAGGGTTTCTTCCTGGAGTATCGAGGAATATTCTGATGGATTGAGAAACTTCTGTGATAGAATCGGTTGTTAAAGAAATGGATCCGATTTTGATGTCCACCCAGAATCCGATGATTTTGAGCGTGATCCCGTCTTCTTGTTTCTCATCTTTCCAAGGACAGTTGATTGCATCCCAGAAGATAAGTAACTGAACTTGACGTCGAGGACGATGACAACCGTGAAACCAGATGAGGTTGTTGTTATAATCCCATCCGAAGTAATCGTCCATGTAGACGTGTAGATCATAGATCTTTAATTTGACTTCGCCAAACCAACACATCAGTCCTGAGACTGAACACCAGCATCGAGGGGAGGTTCGAGTCCCAAAGATAAGTCGACGGACAACATGGTATCGTTTATCGACCTTGACTAATTGATGTAATTGCCAGATCGGATGGACAGGAAGATTGAGGAATGCTCTGGCGACATCACTTTTGAACAAGCGAAGTTCAAGATTGGGATTGGATTGACGGGCATAATGAAGCTGTTGACCAAAGTTGCGCATGTCATCATATCGTACCTTTCCATCTTCTTTATCAATCCCATTGTTGATTCCAGACTTTGAATGATCAACGATAACTCTTGGTTTGCCTTTTTGCCAAACTACGAACAGTGGAGACACTTTCATCCCAGGTAGGAGGATGAAGTCTTCTGGAAGTGCTCCAGACCATCGCTTCGCTTCGACTTCTCTATCGCGGTATTGGCGGATCGCATCGAGATCAACATCTTCACTTGCATAGTTTTCAATGACCTTGGAGCACTCATCTTCCCATTCACCTTTGTCAAATGGCCAGAATCCTTCACGAAGTGATCTCATAACGGATGAGACAAATGGTTGATTAGGGTGAGATGCAAGTAGTAGTTCAAATTTGTTGATATTGAAGGGAGTATCGACATCAATGTATCTATCAAGAGCATGAAGAGCTGCGATGATTTTCGGATCGTTTAGAAGATGGGATGGAGGAAATGGTAAAGGATCAGCAGATAAAGTTGATAAAACTGCGGGAGAAAGGTATGGATCTTGAGGTTGAAAGGTTTTGTCATGCCAAATGAATCCGCGTTTGAACGCCGGATAGACGAATTCACTTGGTACTTTCCTTTTCAGATCAGAAGAGATCTGCCTAGGCCCTTCCTGTGCTCGAAGTACCCTCTTTTGAACTTCTTCTGTCTCCAACTTGGTTTTCTCCTCTCCTTCCTGTCCGTTTAGTTTGTAGAAGGATGAAGCATTCTGGTTTGTCTTTTGCTCGGTGACGGTCCCCACATTCGGAGCAGAAACTATGTTGACGATGATTCTTGCACGGATCAGAGCATATGCCGAGATTCCAATTCTTGCAAGGGATTGCCAACCGCCTTGAGACAGCTTGCGAATCATTTCCTGTATAAGACCGTTTTGGGTGTAAAGATGTAGCATTCGTTGTAAGGAGTGATAACATATTAACGTTATGTTCTGACATATCATCCAAATGATATGGCCCTTTTGCATATCGGCTCCTAGCTTCGAGGTCGAAAGAAATCCCTGAGGAAGCTGAAGCACGGATGATTGAAATGACGACTTGTTCGTAATTTTCAAGTTCGGATTGATGATGAGGATAAACAAGGATAATTGCTGTTTTGTATGCAACAAACAACCTGCACCATTCACTTTCAGAAAAGAAAGCTTTGTGGGCAGGCACTCCATCTTTCTTGATGATTGCAAACCCTGGGAAAAATTCATGCGCGGTTTCATTGCAGTTGAAGTGTTTGTCAAATGAAGCATGAAGCTTCTGAAAATCAAGGTATTGGTCCAGTACCACGATTTTCCACAAAACCCGCGGCAAAGGATCTCGAAGTTTCTGAACCTGAAGAAGATCGATTGTAGCTTCGACCACCTTGGGATCATTGGCAAAAAGTTTTCTGATGCGCCAAGTTTTGTGAAGATGCTTATTGAGCTGAACATCTGAAGTGAGTAATCTGAGATGAGGAAGTTCGTCAAGGATAGAGGATGGTATGGCAGATGAGGTCGATTCCGATTGAGCATTCTTGATAAGCTTCACAACCAAATCATTGTTGCGGAACGTCCCAGTGATAGATCCAAAGATGTCAGTATCGAGAAACTTGGATCTAAGCTGGGCCCATTCGACTTCTTTGATAGTATGGCAATCAGAAAGTGGAAAAAATAAATCCACACTCTTTTAGCGTTCCTGCGCTTTTTAGTGATTTCTGTGCTACTTTCAGCTTGACTCACTGACATTCCTAGATACAGGCCCCCTTATCAGACGATGCCATGGATGTTGATACCTCATATGAACTGGAACCCCTGCTACATCGCACCAGCCAGAAGTTCCCCATGCAGCTGGTCCTATCACCACCGTTGTCAATAACCTGTTCCATGACCCGATGTCTCCAACAGGTCATCAATCATTCGAGTCGCCTGTTGGTCCCCAACACAAGAAATGCCGTTCTCATTTGCCTGAGACTACACACAATTTACTTTCTTCGTCACTGATTCCTGCGTCCTCTCCTCTCCTCTCCTTCTCAACAGAAACTGGAGCCCATAACGAGTGGCTCTCTCTTTGGGGGATTTTCCAATATGAAGCCATCATTAGAAGGTCTTGGTGCTCCTCTACTAACTGGCTTGAAGCGACCACAAAGACCAGGTTTATTTGCCATGGTTCAACCTACCGATGTGGCCTCGGTGCAATCAGTGTATCCTAACTGTAGGTGATCAATCTGGTTTTCCTCCAGCATGGAGAGCCTTTTCCGCATTGATTTCTCCATTGTCGCTCATGGATCAACTCTAGTCCTCCTTCAATGGGGCTGACTATCCCTCCCCTGCTCAAGTGTATGCAAAACGCCAGCAGTTGAAGACAGTCAGATGATGTGATGGTACTGAGATTTCTGTCTTCTCACAGGAGCCACTGCAATTCTTACAAAGGAGAGCCCTTCAACTCAGTTTGGATCTCAAGGTTTACCCGAATTTGGAGATAATGAATCTCAAGGTAAAGTCCTGCCCTGTCGCCACGTAACGGAGACAGTCTTATGAGGAGCACCCTGCAAATGGTGCGTATCATATACATCTCTCTCATATTCACCAAGCTTGAAGACCTCATGGACGGTGAATATGAGGATCATATCCGTGATTTCCATGTCATTGATTGCTGTTTCAATCACGAATACGAAGGAGGTCACATAAAAGGTGCCGTGAACATCAACACTGCATAGTAGGTGGAAGCCTTGCTCCTAGCTCCAAGTTTAACGAAACCTAGTAGACCTTCGGTCAGCAGGGACTTGACCAAGAAGATGGTGCTCACATTCCACTGCAAATTCAGTGTCGACTCTCAAGTGTGTCCCTACATTGTAAGTTTTGATTCATTTTGCATCCATCCTTCACATTTGCAGTGCTAAACATCTACGGGCCGAAGATCGTGCAATGAACCATCACCTGTATCCAAAGATTCACTACTTCTTTTCCACATTGATTTCCCAATCGTCGCTCACGGATCGATCAAACAACTTTCGGATGAGTCCTCCTTTGATGGTGCCACCAAGGGTCTGTCAGACGGAGAGAAGGTGTTTGTACTTGATGAGAATGCAGCATGTCCGAGTCCCCAGGGCCATCTCAATAGCTTAAATCAGTCTATTACTTAACAACACTTGTACAGAAGGCCATCACTGGCGGTTGTTGTTTAATTGCAATGGTTCAAACTGAGGAGGAACAGGTCTACCCTGTGCATCAGTTCCGAAGATTGCACATGCCACCTCGGTCAGCTTCACTCGAACCTCCTTATCAGTTGCGAAGTCTACCATCTTCTGCACCGCCTCATCGATTATGTGTTCCTCCCTCTCGAAAATGTTTTTTGCCAGCAGGGCATTGATTGTCATTTGCAAGCAGCGTGGGCATATGTCCATAATCTTCAGACTGGGGTCTGCAAGCTGTCCTCATAAGTCCTGAAGTGATGTGTAGTCCGTTGGATGCATGATAAGCCGAGCAACACCATTTACCCATTCTCCCTTCCAGGCTGCTTCGCAATATCCAGGAGTTGTGCATGTAAGGTCTTTCTCAAATTTGGGAACATACCACGCACAGTCGCGTCGTAATTTATTGATACGGCATTTTGTGCCTACTATCAGATGGTAGGAGAAGAGTCCAAGGGACTCGACCTCCTCATCACTCAGCATGTCAATAGGCTGTCGCAGCAACTGCTTGAATGCAGGTGCTACCCAGTCATCCACATTGTATGCAACAGCCAAGTGGAGCTTTCGGGCTGGTGGAATCATGCCTGCAGGAAGACGCTCAATGGCCTCTGTAGCAAAGAGGGTAACATCTGTAAATGCAAGCATTACTGACAGTTTGAGCAGAGACTCGAGGAAGTGGACATTAGTCAAATGCTCAGCCGTGAGTCTGTAAGCTGTAAGGTTAGTGATGTTGCTGAGCCTGGCTCACAGATGCTTACCCAGAGAACAAGAACTGCATCATGTTATCCCAGTCTGAGCGTGTTATGCTCAGCGGCAGTCGAATGGGCTCTTTGTTGGTGCGGCCTGCTTTAGAAGCAGGTGAATGTTGTCCGTTTCCTAATAAATTCTTGAAGAATTCCGATCTTGCACTCAGGATGGACCCAGAAAGGCAGTAGAGAATGGGATTTGCTTCAATGGGATCAAACAACTGTGTTATCAGTGGCAAATTCGATATCATCTGAGTCAGCCTGAGCTCATGCCAACTAATAGGCAGATACTGACCACAAAAACATAGGATCCATCATTATAATAGTAATCTGGATGTCGCTGTGGTTGAAGGTTCATTCCTAGTGGCACAGATACCATGGCCGTAATAGATGAGTCCAACTTGATATCAGTTTACGTGCACTGAAGCGTGTCACTTAGATCGATCACTCAGCCAGCTGGCACCAATGCATCCTCAAAAAATTTTCATTGCATTCTCTGTCTTCATCTGCTATTGCCTTTTAATTTCAGTGGTGAATGCAGCCAACTCAGAAGAGGAGCCACGGCCTCAATGTTTCCCAGCATTGCCACCTCGACCTGAGGATCAACCGTCATGGTCTGCAGATGTCTATCAGGCCCATTGCCAAATTGAAGCTGCATATAATCGTGCATCAGATCTTTTACGCCTGGAGGAATATGATCCTCTTCAATTACGCTTACACTCAGAACGGCTTTTTCATCGTTTTGCTCCCTTAATCCAGCAAATGGAAATACAAGTGGGCAGAAATTGGGCTTTGAGCTCCTATGAGCACCTCTTACGGCTGGTTGCTGAGCTCAAGACAGCTGCTAGATCCTCTGAAGCTGTGTAAGTAAATATATTGACAGCCACTTGGTCATTAACTAATAAATGTTCCTGCTAGAGAGGGCACGAGAGTTATACACTCTAATCCAGTGCGTATAATCCACACTGGTCATCGTGGCCGTCCAAAGAAGTTGATCAACCTACCCTTTCTCAAAAATGCAATGTCTGCCAGATGTAAACTGAGGAAAAAGCAGCTGGCATTGAAGCTTGGGATGCATCCAGATACACTTCGCCTCCGAATACGACAGGCTGGTATTCATTCTCACCATTATTCTCCCATCACCAATGATGAGCTTGATGTCTTGATTCGTGAATACAGACGTCAAAAGCCAAATGCAGGTATTCGCTATGTTCGAGGATGGCTTTTTAGCCATGGAATTCGAGTTCAGAAAGAGCGAGTCAGGCTCGCTTTGAGACGAATTGATGGATTGCATCAGAGTCTTGCCTATCATGGAGCTATTGATCATAGAGTCTATGAAGTAACACGTCCACATTCTCTTTGGCATCTGGATGGGCACCATAAATTAATCAGGTGGGGAATTATTGTACATGGCGTTGTTGATGGGTATTCTCGATATGTAAGTTCCTTCAATGCTTTGATCCCATTGACGTCGACTTTACATAGGTTGTTGGAATGCATGCAAGTGCAAATAACCTCGCATCAACAGTTCTGGATCTATTCCTGGATGCTGCTGCCATACATGGTGCTCCTTCCCGTGTTCGAGGAGATAGAGGTTCAGAAAATCTAGATGTCTCAGTATGGATGATTATGCACCATGGGCCAAACCGTGCATCCTTTATGTGGGGAAGGTAAGAATCTTAATCCTGCTCAGCATTCTCAACTGATGGCTTCAGTTCTACCTGCAACACACGAATTGAACGTCTGTGGGTTGAAGTTGGCGCTAGTTTTGTCCGAGCATGGAGAGCTTTTTTTACTCGCCTTGAACGTCTTCATGGACTCGACCCCAGTAATCCTATCCATCTCTGGCTCTTGCACTTCCTCTTCCTTATGGAGATTAATGCTGACTGTGACACCTTTGCAAATACCTGGAATCATCACCCTATTTCACAATCAGGCCATGATCAAACTCCTGATGTATGTGTTATCTACAACCTAAAGACTTCCTCCAATGCGTTCTCCTCTAGGACCTTATATTTATGGGTCAACTCGAGCATGGAGCATATGAACATGAGTTCAATGACATTCATCCTGATATTCTCACCCGTTACTATGGAACTCTCGGTAGACCTCTTCAACGAAGTCGCTCAGGTGCAGGATCCACAGGAGATGATCATGTTGAGGAGCGGGTTTCAGCAGACCAGGAGAGAAATGTGCACAATGAACCTATTGAACCACCTCGAAATCATTGTCCCTTTAACGCACCAGACCTGCAGCTATTCTCTCAAATGCTGGATGACGAGTTGATCCAAAATACTATACCCAGCAACTTCGGTTTGAGAGAAGAAGAGTGGGGTGATAATGGTTACCTTCCGACAGAACAGATCAAGATGCAAGGAGGGAAGTATGCAGACATTGACCTGCTGTTTGGTGTGTGGTGGCCACGCGCTGTAAAATGGGCTCGGGCATTGAAATTACTTACAATTCTACAGTTAGAACAGGAATGATTGATACCTTAGATACGGATACACTGTAGACAATTTCTTAGATCGGAAATGAGATAGTTATGTACCTGTGCCTTGTTTGTCCTGCTCGCTCCGTTTTTTCTCTGCCACTCATTTCAAACCACACATTCATTTCTTTTTCTAATGGACTCCGATTCCAGCCCGACCACTAAAAAAAAACAGAAGCAACGTACCCATATAGAGCATTCACCTGCTGAGAATAAGCAGGAAAGAAGTGAAGCCACTGCTGGCAAGTCAAAATTGTCGACTGGCAGCAAGGTTTCTGAGTATCAAGCATTGCTTGATAAGTATGGAGATTCTCTTCCTGTTGTTGCTGCAAAGACATCCGAGAAAGCTGCAAAGCAGGAGGCGCAGGCGGGATTTAGACCAAAAGCCAAAAAAACGGTAGGTTACAAATTTGCCAAATTTGTCTGCCACTGAAGCCGGCCTGTCTAGAATCTAATGGGCAGCAAAAAACAGCCTGATACCATTGAAAATCCAGTCAAGGTTGGTGGTGTGTTTCTTCTCCCAAAAGGACTAAATGTAAGAAATCAAAATCAGCCATTGAAACATGTTAACATAGAGCTAGGGAAACGGAACACTAAACTTCAAGGTGTCTAAATCTCCCTCCCCCTCCCAGCTTGAAGAGTGGAAGAATTTCGGATTATTCGTAACTGAAGACCCCGACAACAAGCCTCTTACCTTTTCCCAACATTGGAACCAGTTGGAAATTGATGAATGGTTGAGGAAAATACTTCCAGAACCGTTCCAGTATATGGATATTGCCAACCCAGTCCACATGTCTGGCAACATGAGCTACCACTGGAGGGTCCTAACAAAGGAACGTCAGTGTCTGGTTGCCTGTTCAGGCACAAAAGTAGATGGTGACCTTCTGGACCGTGTAAAAGGGACATCAGGCAAAAGCTGGCGTCATTGCATGGTTAGGCTAGGTCCGTCAGATATTGCCTTTATTTGGCCTATTCTTACCAAGTTCCTTGCAGTTGCTATGACTTCGATACCACGGCCTGTATATACAGACTGGGAAGGGGCTCTCAAAAGCCTTCAAAATGGCAAGTATATGTCAGTATCTGAAGACGAACAGGAGCTTGAGGTTGCCGGGTCTGAAGTCAGGTAAGAGTTTATTTGCTTTCGAGTAGGCCTAAGGACTGGATTCTGTGCAGAACCAAAGGAAAAGCAAAACTTGAAGCTCCTGCCACTCCACCAACTCGTCTGCGTCAGCAATGCCCTTCGCCAATTGCAAATTTGGATAGTGATGAGGATGTGACTGTTGCCTTGGAAACAGAATTTCCACCATGTACTCAGCCTTGTTTAAAGTGTCGCCAGCGGTCGCCAAGTCCAACAGAAGATGTAACGGAAGATGTACCCAATAGTGCGAGCCACAGCAATAAGCAAGTCAGGAATCAGAAACGAAAGAGACAAGAGTCTGATGACTCCGAGGCAGAAATGACGAGGTCTAGTAAGAGAATCCGAGTAGGAGTGGAGGCAGGTATGTCTTGTATTGCTATTTCTATGGTTGTGTCCCTGAACCAAGGCCTAGTAGTCGTTCACTCACCTGAGCCACTCTTTGACCCACAATCACCCGACTCTGCCATCATGCACTATGAGCCCAAGGCCTCGGGTTCTTACCAATGTTCCATTACACCTTTCCAGCCTGAACAACCTGACGCATGGCGTGCTCAGTACTACAAGTCTCCTGTAACTGCTTTCAAGGTTCCTACACCAGCTCAGGACAGCAT
>QLOY01006668.1:0-31823 GCA_003313965.1 Megacollybia marginata
TGTAGTTGTGCATCCAACGATATCCACATCCCTGAGCAGCTGGCGTCGAGTCTGATGCGATAAGAGACATACAAACAAAACACAAAATGTCTTACTTCATTCTTGCCCTCGTTAAAAACATCGAGAGCTTGAGCGTGCTTCTTCCGAAGATTTTCAAACTCGTCCAACTGGTTGGAATGTAACTGGTGCCTTGCCTGATCTTCCCAGAAAGAATGGAGACGTTCGCGCTCCTTATGTGAGAAGGACCACATTACACCTTCTTCAAGCATGAGATCTAGGGGTCGATTGGAGTTGGGTACAGATGGGATTCCTTGGTGTCCGTGATAAGCAAAGAAGTCGTGAGGATCTCGGATATCAGAGAGCTGGATAAATGATTCAGTGGACTCAACGGGAGTCACCGGTGGTTCAGGAGGTGGAGAGAGCGGCTGATGGTGACTTGACATCTTCGAATTGTCTGAAGGTGTGATTGAATCCCATACGCTGAAGTTCTGCCACGCTTCAGTTTCCTTCTCTTCCTCTTCCTCGTCATCGTCTTCATTCTCCTCTTCATGATCTTTCTCAACAAGTTGATGTTCAGAGCCGACGTTGACAATATTCGTAACATTTGACAAGATTTCAAACCTATTATGAGAGGGATCATTTGTACCAGGAGCTTGAAGGGCCTCTGGTGGCTGAGTGAGGAAATCAAGGTCCCTTGCATTCTTCCAGAACGAGTAGAGTGAATCATCTTCTTCCTGATGGCCCCTTCGTCCGACACGGCTCCAACCGGATTGGGCATCTTCAGACGCATGTAATGCTAATACCCATTGAGGAGGGTTTGTAACATGCAGAAAATGTTCGGGATATTGAACTTCGAGATGGTCGAGGAGTTGCTGGGAGCTGATTTCCCTCCGTGAGAGGCTTTTCATGAGTTTGGATATTTGTTCTTCGATTAGTTTGAGCTCGCGATGATCACGTGCAAAGGTATGGTCGAGACGGGATCGCCCTGCAGTCATTTCCAGATTCTCGATGGAGAACTGGGATATTCTCTCATCAGCAGATCTAGAACCCAGGCGAACAATCTTATTCGTGATGTTGGCATCAAGAACAGAAGAAAGGAGATGATCCAGAGCGTGATTTGTGAATGCTATCATTAGAATGGGGCGTTGCTGGTTCGCAATGAGCACTCGTAGGAGTTCTACTCCTGTAAAAGACTACCAAGTGATTAGAAGGACTACCATGGAAGGTAACCAATAGCCTACTTTGCCTGTGCCAGGAGGTCTGTTTGTCGGTGAATAATGGTAAGCTTAAATGTCGTTCAAATACAAGAACGTACCCTTGAATCAATGCCAACTCTCTTGTGAGAGCATCAACTACTGCATCTGCTTGACTTTCATCCAACCGACTGTCCCTCAACGCCATTCGGGCAGATGCCACTGAAACAGGATCTGAAACATCCATATTCAAATCCTCCACTTTAGCTTCATGAGGAAAGAGAGATTTGAGCTGATAACGAAAACCAGGAACTGTTGTGTATTGTGGCGGCGAGATCACAACAGACTCCAAGTAATGCGGGGGACGATGAACCAAATACTGACTGAAAGGGATTGTTTCTGGCACAACACGCAGTGCCTCCAAGAACGGCCGAATACTCTCGAACATGACGGGAGCTTCAACTAAAATTTTTAGCCCAGAGTCATCGATCGGGTGTTTCAGCGCGTTTAAGATGTGGAGCTCAATGGCGGGGTTAAAAAAAGTAACTCTGGACGAAATTCGGTTGTCTGAGTGGCGAACCGACTCCGTGAGCTCTTTTAGAGAGCCGCTCAAAACACCCATGTGGATTTCTACATCGCGTTGTCTTTGCCAAACCAATGCTACCAGACCACCTTGCATAAGGCGCTTTGAGCCCATGCCTTCCCAGAATTTGACTCTGAAGTTGGCTTGGGCATGGCGAGCACGGCCTGGTGGAGTGTCAAATGTCATTCCGACGGAAAGCCCTCGACGATCAGGAACCAGAGGCGAAAAGGTGACACCAGTATACACGTTGAAGAGAACAGCTTCTTGTCCGTCGATAACACCACGGTATTTTCCTCCGCACTTTTCAAGGAGGGGACCTAGACGTGTTTTGCGGACACCGCTCAGGATGTCATCGCGTACGAGTTGCACCGAAGTTCGGATGGGAGCCGTGAGCTCCTCGCGAAGGAGACGGAACTGGATATCCAGTAGCCGTGACATGCTTTCTGCCGGATGATGGTGAGGGGCAGCATGAAAATTGGCAGGCAAATAAGGAGAAAGAGGTGAAATCAGTTCTTCGTGTGTCGGGGCTGTCCGAATTTCACTGATATCAGCAAAATCGTTATCATGCCTTCGCCCTCTCGAACGGAGATCACCAGGACCTTCGAATGTTAGAGCAAGGGCTGCAATAATGCCATCGTTCGAGTGAGTGGACGGTATGATGTGACGCTTCGTTTGAATACGATCAATCTTTCCTTGCTCACGTTCAGCTATGGACGAAAGGCGATCGATCTTCTTTCTGAGATGATTGAGAATATGTTCACGAGCGCCAGCGGGAGCAGTCTGGAAAGGATCCTCAAATTTGGGGTGTGGCGCAGAAACATCATCAATCCACGTTTCAGACCACTGCTGGAGATGATGGATCATCGGAATCAGTTGAAGTGCAGTCGCAGAAGCATTTTTGAAACGTGTCATGAGCCTATGCACCTGTGAGGTGAAAAAGAAGGAAAGAATACCCAAGACTTACTCAAACAGAACTGTGGCGAGCGATGCAAATATTTGACTTCCAAGCAAAGTATCCTGTGCATGTAGCTGGCTATCTCGAAAGGAGTGACGCGTCATGATCTCCTCCATACAACCGGTCAATTTTGTGGCGAAGCCATCGAAGTCTTCGAGGAGTATCGAATAGATTGCACTGCACTATGTAAGCTCGAAGCGATGTAGATTGGGGTGACTCACTTGACTCGATGACTCAAGGTACTCTTGACGACCACATCAGAAGAGAAAAACTGTAGACAGTCTAGTATTGAGCAAACGAAAACGATGTATGTACCTTCAGCAGAGGAACATATGCGCGCTGGAACGAAAGTGTGGCTCTGTTGAAACCGGCGTTTATGTTGACGGCAGGCCATTGTATGATGTCGCATAAACGCAAGATGCCATTTCCCTATCATCGGAAAGCATAATCAGATCAGTGCCAACTCTAGCTTCTTTACTTACGCTGGCTATTGAATTCAGTAGAACCTACGAAGAATCAATATGTATGTCGAAGTTTCATACTTTACTGACCTGACCATCCTCCTGAGACTAGATAGCCTTGCGTAGTAGCAAATGAATGACATATGGATATAGACACTTACCCAAGTGGGACTCATAGTGCTGGCACTACTCAAGAGCGTCAGGAAAGAGTAGACCTCTGTCGTCAAAGAAAACCGGTAATCATTCTGCAAGAAACGCTTTAGTCCATTATGCGTATCAGCTGGAGTACGCGTCGTGGAGTTGCTAGGGAAGAAACCATCTGTTCCAGAGCCTGACAGTTTCGCTAAGCCTTCTCCTGTCAAGAACGGCACGATGCCACTGTCCTTGGCTGAAGAACGGGCTGGGCTAGGCGATGGAGTTGATTCTATGACACCAGGACCGGCTTGATGCCTGAATTTACAATTGAATTCGAGTTTACAGTTTCCACGAGTCCAGTAAAATCTGCAAACCCCTGGAGGCGCCTCTCTATTCGAGAGGGGCTGAGGATTGGGTCTGGATGTTGCTACATCGTGGCTGAAGCGACATGAATTGCCAAATTTGCATCCACCTGGACGACTGAAAAGCCTGCAAGGTGGCGACATGGAGGCTGAGAGCAAAGGCAATGCGATTGATGCCAATATAAAAGCATTTTGGGAAGGATCGACATTTGCCATATGTAGCATGCCTTTCTACATTCAAAACGCCATGAGGATAACCCTGTAACATCATTCATGAACCAAATTAGTAATTGAAATGCATACTATTGTCCATTGTGTACACGGCCAGAGTCATAGTATTCCTGAGGTCATCGAGATTCGAGATTGAGATGGGGTACTGATCTGTATCATAGGCATTCGAAGGGAGAACACTTTTGGGGTTCGAAACTGGACGCGTCCATCCACACGCATCTTGACGCAATGCGTGTTGGGACGCTGGCCGTTCCTTATATCAATGGGATTAATGGGTCCTTTCTTTATGTGCAAAAATGAAATTACTAGCGTGAGAACTTTTACTTGAAGATCATTCATGTTCCGTGCGCGCATTGCAGGACTCAGACTATTCAGAGGATATGCTACAGCCACTGGGCCGCACTCGCTGGTGTTCATTGAGCATAGCAAAGGCGTAATCGACTCGGGCTCTCTCTCGGCAGTCTCGGCAGCGACACAGCTCGGCGGCCAGGTCACTGGCCTCGTTGTGGGCGGACCAGAACACGTTCGAAATGCAGTAGACTCAGCCAAAAGGTAATCCAAATATCTAGCAACTCATCCGTACTGTAATCTTGACAGACTGAAAGGCTTGCATTCAGTCTGGCACTCAGCTGGGGAGCAATACGCTCATCCGCTACCAGAGACACTTTCTCCTTTGTTCGAGCATCTCTTAGAATCCTCTCCGTTTACACATGTCGTGTTCTCATCTTCGTCTCTTGCAAAGTCCTTGTATCCTCGTGTGGCCGCAAAGCTCGATGTTCCTGCTCTTTCAGACGTCACATCAGTGGAGCACGATTCAGCAACTAATTCCACGATCTTTACGCGTCCTATCTATGCAGGTAACGCTATCTCAACGATGAAAGCCTCCGAGTCTATCCCAATAAAAATATTTGCGGTACGCTCGACATCTTTTGACCCTGCCCTCGCAGACGAAAGTCATGAAGTCGAGGTGAAAGCCGTAGATCCAGTAGATGTGTCCAGTCCGCCAACGCAACATGTAAAGACTCTTCTCACAAAGTCTGATCGTCCCGAACTTGGCGTTGCAACTCGAGTTGTCTCAGGTGGTCGTCCGCTGAAGAACGCCGAGACTTTCAAAGCTGTCCTCTATCCGCTTGCTGACGTCCTCGGAGCAGCAGTCGGCGCTTCTCGTGCAGCAGTCGATGCTGGTTACGCCGACAACTCGCTCCAGGTCGGCCAGACTGGTAAAGTTGTCGCACCTGAACTCTACATTGCGCTCGGAATCTCCGGTGCAATCCAGCATCTTGCAGGAATGAAAGACTCAAAACTGATCGTCGCAGTTAACAAGGTTGGTATCTGTTTCATCTTTGTCGGTCACTAACCCGCATCCAACAGGATCCTGACGCACCCATCTTCCAAGTCGCTGATGTTGGTCTCGTTGGAGATCTTTACGAAGTTGTTCCTCAGATAGTAGAGAAGCTGAAAGCATAGATCACTATATATTTCACGTTTAATGTGACAGCAGTCCCTCCATGTACTTCGTAGCACGCTCCGCTTCTTGAATCGGATCATTCTTATCAAGCCAGTTCCATTGTGTAAGGATAGCAGGGATAAGCCTGGTATAATCATCTTCATCTGGACTGACAAACTCGTACAATTTTCCAGACTCGTACGAGGCTCGAAGGACGTGGTTAGCCAAAGGCATCCGTACGTGTTGGAAAGCTTTCAAAGCCGACGATAACTGTGTCGCGGATGTAATGTTTCCAAGTAAGTGGGCCAAGACGTATGCATCCTAAGGTAAGATATCAGTGTTAACCTCTGGAAATGCCTAAATCATCCTGACTTCAATTCCTTGGCCGGCGCCAGCTGCTTGATGAGGAGCACATGCATGAGCCTACACAACTTTAGTATACTACTATCATCAGCAGAGCACCCAGACCGCATCTCCAATCAAGACCACATGTCCCGCAAAGAGGAATGGCAGTGGCCGAACTTGGTGAACTGCCCAACGAGTCGGCTTTTCGATGCACTAGGAATTCTATGAAGCTGCCATCCCATCATCGGAGTGAGCCTAACCTCGAGAATTTGGCCAACTTCAGCCTCCCAACCGGAAAATGTTTCAAGCAATTCATCAGTGGAACACTCTGATGTCCAGGGATCTGGGTGGGGTTGGCCATACTTTTCAGGCTGGGAAACGGCGGCTACAACGTTTAATAGGCCGACTTGCGAGATTGCGTAGGTGACAATGTGCTATGTAAACAATGAGAGCTCCGGAGCGAAAACAAGACTCTGTTTACTTTGCCTTTACCACAATACTAGATATTTTGTGATGACTCCAAAAAAAAATAAGAGAAAAATACTTACTATCATTGGAGTGCTAGTAGCTCTATGAGATTCACCATTGGCACTCGTAGGAAGTTGATCCAGAGGAATCAAGCCTCGGTACACACTTGTCCCAGTCCACATGGGCTCTATGTGACAGAGCAAGTCAGGCTTGCCCTCTCTTTTGGCCACATCGGCGTAGAGTTGTCGGCGTATGGTGGATTTGATCCCATCGCAGCCTACTAAAAGATTGCATGTATCCACAGAACCATCTGCAAAGTGCAAAGTCATAGGTATCCCTGGGGCTGCTTCGACATATTTGACGAGTTTTTTGCCAAAGTGTGCGACTCCAGAGGGTAGATTATCTACCAAGACGTCCAGGAATTCGGCACGATGGAAACGTATACAGCCATCTATGGATGGAGGGTCAGGTAAAGGGAGCAGCGCAATAAATTCTCACAAGGTCTTTCGTATGTAAAAAACGTAAAGCCTTCGTTGGGGTGATCTGAACGTCTAAACTCGAAGGCGGTGTCTACGAACTCGTTAAAGGAGAAGGAACCGTCAGAAAGTTTGCTTGCCGTCTTTGCCATCGGACGGAATGCTTGCGATTGACATCACCTGCGAAGCTAGACCCATTTGCGCGAAAATATTCCAAGTCCTACTCCAGAGCGTTACGCCCTGTAGCCAACGATATTACAAATCGAACTATGGTCAGGAACAGGAGGGCTGACAGCACCAATTTCCTTGAAGCGACTAGCGGCTTCGTAGACAGACACTTGAATGTGATGATGCTTGGACAACGCGACTGCAAGACAGAGGCCGGCTATGCCCCCGCCACTGGGGAAGTTCATGAGCGATCGGCTTGTAAAGACAGAACCCACCAAATTGCGACTCGTATCTGGGTTTGTTCCATGGTTTATTTATGAGAGAGAGATGGAGACCTATATATATGGCATTTTGGGTAGCGCTACGGAACTAAAGTCTTAGATGCAGTGCTTGCTTATAGAGCCAAGGAATGGAGAGGTAACGTCACATTGCGCAGACGCCTGCCGAGAATAGAGTACCAATACTGCTGCTGTGGCAGCTGTCAAGGGGAATACAATGCAGAAGAGTGTATCGGAGATCAACTTGGTTTGTGGCGAGATGTCAGAACCGAGTTTCGGTTTGTTTGTTCCGACCTCGCGTCCATCCACACTCAAGGCAAATGGCCAGACTAAAGGTGAACACGTCGATATTTATGAAGTGGCTTACCGACTGGGTCCAAGAAAGAATCGACTGGGCGGAAGAAGCCCGACAGAAGAAAATCTTCTACAATGTGGGACTGCAAAATTAACGGCTGCAACAAACAATTCGCTCGCGAGGCCGATTTGAAGCGACACCAACGAACGACCAAGGTCCATTCTGTTCCTGGCTTGTAAGCTGCACAACTTCGTGTTGGGGCCTGTCTCAATGATTCACAGTACATGTCCTCAATGCGACGCCACTTTTACTAGGGCAAGTTCGTTTCAGGCGTCCTCACTGGATATTGAATCACGCACAGACCGATGCGTTGAAACGGCATCAGAAATCCAGGTCTACACAATACTATCTAGCAATTTCGCGTTTTCTCACAAAATGATAGGCACTTTGCGGCAGAAGATGACCAGGAAATGATCGTCGAAGACAACGAACCAGCCGCCGAACCTTCATCGCGTGGCTCAAGCAGTGCCCCTTCATCAAAAGGCAAAGAGAAGGAATCAGATACCCCTGCTGCACCTTTCTACTATCGGCGACCTGGACCGTATTCCATCTCTAGCCGTGTGTTGTTTCCACTGCGATTCGAAGATTAAATGTGACATTCCTTCTGTAGCCACGGAACGATGCGCTCCTCTTCCCATCTCGTCTACAAGATCAGATTCACCGCTGGAAGGTGGCACACGCCAATACGCCCCATATTATCGACCGAATAGTGAGATTGTGCCTAGAAGGCCATCCCAACTAGACGATACGATGAAGGATTCAGCAGATTCCGATTCGGAACGCCACTCTAGAAGTGCAAGCGTGGAAATGAAAACTGAGCCTGCCGCGCAACAGGAAAATGAAGTAGCAATAGATCATTCGTCACCTGTCACCAAGGAGGCTATCTCGACCGATGTAAAAGCGCCCGCCCCTGTCGATAACCATGTGCCAGCAGATAACGTTGTACTGGCTGGCGCGCCAGGTATTCCTTCTTCTTATGTCCGGATTTGATTGACTATTTACCAGCAGCCGAGCTTCTGGGGCCTGAATCTCCACGACATCCCATCTGACTTTAAATCTCTGTATTAGACGGAATCATTTGTATTTCTACTCGACATATCTTATTGTGAGCAATGCTATCTCGGAATACTTCTCGCTAACCAGCCCTGAAGGATATTCACTAATCCTTGGTAGTACTGTCCAGGCCTGATGCCTGACTGCACTGTGACGTTAGGGTAATATTATACATTCTATCTTGGATCGATACAGGGCGTCCATTCGCAATCTTTTCAGAAGATACTCTTTGTTTAGAGTCGCCGAACAGATGGACCGAAAAGCCAATTAACGCAATTAAAAGCAAAGAGAACCACGCCCTCAGATCGCCGGCTTGTGATGTTGGTGGCAACAAAAGAACTGGTCTTGTGCCATTAGTTGGTGTGGCTTCCTGTTCCGGAGGCACGACTTCGGTACCGAAAAGATCTGTTTCAGGTGGCGGAGCATCAACAACTTCCGCCCTGGAGACGCCGCCGAAGAAATCAGTGATCAACGTCTTGTCAAGGTCTCTATGAAACAGATCGCTACGGATTCCGGGCGTTGAACCAAGTTTGTGCGGGTCATATGTAGCAAAGAGGTCTGCCATGGTCAGATGGGACGTCTTGTTGATGTTTTCCATAAAGTCGAGGACGTGATGGGTGTATGAATCAATAACACCCACCCCAATTTCTACGTCGTTCTCGTACTAAGACAGTTAGCTGACGATGCGATGATATGCACTGACATACTGAATACGAGCTCTCGCCTAGCTTTGAGGAACCTGTGGCGAGGATGTTCGGAGAGTAGAACTTGGAAAACATGGTATTTGCTTGGCAAGTATCTATCATGAAAAAGATCTCATTGTATCGTTTTTTCTGCCACATTTGTTCAAAAGCGTCGGCGATGTCAAAGGCGCTGATTTCTTCATTATCTTGGAATTTTAGAAACTCGGCTCCACCGTGCCCAGTCATGAACACGAAAATGTTGGAGTTGGCATCCGTTAAAAGGCGTTTTGAGCGTGGCATTGAAGGAACGACTCGGCCTATATATACTTGAATAGAGGGATGCAAGTGTGTGGCGCAGCCAAACCTGTTAGCACTCGGATAAAGTTCTCGACTGTAACTTCATATCCGCGATAGTCCACCTCAATATTCTCGCCGTAGAGATCAAGAACACGGCCTTGACTGGGAAATACGCTGCCTGGATATTTATTGCGGGTGTTGCACGCGGCGTCATCCGCAAGCATGAGGATGATATTCGAATCTGGGATTCCCAGTCGTTTCACAGTCCGATACCTGCAGAAGTGAGCTGAGTCCATATATATCAAAGGACTTGCATTCCCAATGCATTAGACATGTGCTGAACAAGGATGGTGAGCAATGATATGACAGTTTCGTGGGACGACCTGCCCGATAATTGAACCAGTATCTACTGGAACATACTAGCACAGCCCAGTTGTTCGTGTGGTTCTGTGTCGCTCCCACTAGAGCCCATAACAACGAAACGGCGAGAAGTAGATTCATGGCGCACACGTGATCCACAATGCTCTCTCTTGACGAAGAAGTCCGGCTTTATACAACTAATGCTGAACGCGAGAAATACAATTTGCTGGCCACGCTGTTCGGCATAATTGTTGCTCTCGACTACGTCGAACGAGCCTACGTTCGCGACTCGATAACCGCGGCCGAGTGAGTTGCCGCCGCTGGCTTATTTTTGGTGCTAAGCGTGCGGCAAAGAGATATTCGCCAGCTTGTACAAGGCTACTCTCTCAGTACAAGACAATGCTCAAGCTAGTCGGGGACGATGCCAAGTCTATCGAGGACTTTACCACTCGATATAGGGTACGTGTGTCACTTTTACAGCTCAGTCCAACAACAAATCAATCAGATGGACCACCCTGCAGCTCTGCATCGAATAAAAGTCGGTGTACCTGCAACAGTGGAACACTCTAGCGAAGCTGGCCCAGAAACAGGCAAATGGGTTGCCGAGACTACGCAGAGCTTCATTACCTTTATGGATGCTCTCAAGCTGCGACTGCGGGCCAAGGATCAGCTTCATCCTATTCTGCAAGAACTAGTGACTGGCTATGCACGGTTTAAAGGCAGCAAAGACTGGGAGGGTCGTAGTCGGATGGTCTCATGGTTTGTCAATGTCCTCGATTTCTTTTGCAGATTGACTTGGTCATTGCAGGCTAATCACGCTGAACGGAATGAAAGCATCTGAGGAAATCACTGAAGAACAGTCGCGGCAGCTGCTGTTTGACGTCGACCATGCATATGCCGAGTTTTTCAGAAGTCTCAGTGGGAAGGATGACCGATGATCATAGAGTAGTTGTTAATGCGGATATCAATCATGAATCAAAGTTCAAGGCTATGATGGGACACAGCTGTCAGAGAACCCTTCCTTGGCGTCAGTCTTTACTGTTAGTTTTTTGCATGTTATGCTGCTGCTCGTCTGGTCATTCCTTACGCTCTTCTGCGCTTGGGTTCACTCTTTCGAATTTCCTCTGATCCCGCCCACACTTCCATCCGGAACTTGGCGTCTAGCTTTCGACGAGAGCAGAAACTTGTTGATTGCTTTCAACAGCTTGGGGCATAAGCTAGCAGAAGTCGAACCACTCGCACCGAATTTGGCCAGAAGAGACACTGGTGCTTGCACACCCTTAGATGTAACAGATCTCCAGAATCGTGAGCAGGTCACACCATTTCTTTCTCTGGACTGAGCAAACTATTACAGTTCCCGGTTGGCAGGCACTCGCTGCTGCCGCCGCGACAGACTTTGGCGATGGGCAATACAATCTCGTCACAAATCCACCTCAAGTAATTCGCTTCCATCTTCCAAAATTCGTCTAACAGCATTGAAGTATACCAATGAAAGCGCGAGCGTTTGCATCTCCACCGATACCATTCAACTTTCACAATCAGGTAGGCAAAACAAACGGTAATCCATGTTGGTTGACCGTCGACTACAGGCAATCCTTCTTGTTCCACCAGCAGCCAGTCTACTGCTAGCACGAGCGTCGGGCCAGGTGGCTCCGTGTCGCTGACATCCTCGCCAGGTAGCAATTTCCAAACTACAGTCACTACAACTCGTAGGTCGCGCTCTTGTTATAGGTATGTATCTGACGCAGCTTTAGAGCAGGCTGGCATCGTTGCGGGTTTCCAGGCCTCAGCCCCTGTTCAAATCCCCGCTGTAGATCCTTCAAGCGCATTGACCCAATCAGTTTCGTTCGAAAACACCGCCGGCCAATCGTGCGTACTTTTCAGCACCAGATGATCATTCTTTCATCTTTCACAGAACCACTGCGTCTACAAATAACCAGCAAAGCCAACAAGTGTCGGTTTCATCGGCCCAAGGAAGTAATTGTCATCTTAACGTGGGTGTCTCTCATTCTCCCTCAATCGCATTGAATAGGCAATCCAGTTCCAAACCACTTCCTGCACGATTACCGGCACAGGTCAGGTTCTTTACTCTGCTGCTGGATGGGCGTGGTTCAACTATTTAAATGTGGTATGTTCGATCATTCCGCCTCTTTTATTGGTCATACCATTCTTCAGACGCAAGGTCACTACAAGTGGGCACTGAGCATAGACCAGACCCTCACCGTGCCCCAACGATCTAGTTCAATGACCTTTAGCGCGAAGATACAAGTCGATACGAATGCAAACTACGCAAGCGCATGCAAGTGAGTGACGTCCTCATGATATCTAAACATACTCAATCACCGTAGTTCCGCCTCGTCTTCCTCAACCTCATCAATCTCTACACTTTCCTCTACGAGCGGCAGTTCCTCTACGAACAGTGGCACCTCTACCTCCGTCACCACGTCGTCCTCGTCACAGAGCATCTTGTTTGCTAGCGGTAGTGACTCACCCACTTTGACAGCTAATTCCTCGACAATCAATTCCTCTCCAAATAATTCCTCTCCAGATTCCACCAACACTGCCAGCCCTCCCGACCAGACCTCAACCACATCAAACCACTCTGCTATCATAGGCGGTGCTGTTGGTGGTTCAGCAGCCGCAATACTCATCCTCTTGGCAGTTGTATGTTTTTTCCGTCGACGACATGCCACTGTCCAAGAACCCACAACGATGCCATTGCCATATACTCTTGTGCCGCACACACCACAGATGACAGAACACACTGAATATACCTCGACAGGTGATGCGAGTACGAGCTCATTTACCGATCACCCTCTTAGACCCAATCGTCGAACAAGTACGATGAAACGGCCATTGCCACAGTCTGATACCTCTGCTGCGAATGCTCAGCGTAGCACGGAGCCAACTACACCGACAACCTCTGCGGTAGCACGATCTGAAAGTTCTGGCGCGAGTCATTCGCATATCAGGGCTCTTCAAGCAGAAGTGACAGAGTTAAGGAGAGCGTTGCAGGGCAGAAACTCTGTTTCGGAGGCCTCCTGGGTGGACGAACCACCACCACTGTATGAAACCCATTGAGCTTGGCATCGAAAGATGATTAGTCTGGATCGGTGCCCCAGGGGGGAGCATGGACGATCAAACAAAACGTTCTGGTACAGATGTAATTAAACATGCTACATATCTATGGATGCTTGATTGATATTGCTGTACTCCCGAAGATTTATAATTTTTATTTTGTTGGGTTCACTGTCAGAATCAGAATCTGCGTAGTGCTTGCTCGCTCGCAGTCCTGAACGACATCATCAATCACCGATCATCGATCATCTATGGACACGCGATGTGACTCTAAGTTAAAGATCTTTGCGTGATTGGCCACGGAAAGGAGATACAACTGAAGTGCGCATGCCTATATCTGAGGATAAATTTGATATTTAGTCTAATACTTAGTAAGTGGGTCACTGTGCTGGAAATGCTGACGTGATAAAGTCATGTGGGGTCCAAGGGGGTGCCGGAAAAAAAGTGAAGGAACAGGGGTTGTATAAAAATTTAAGGGCTTTCTCAGTGAACCTACCTACGTCCACGTGATAACACATGATGTGAACCATGACGTTGAGGCCTAAAGCGGTAACTGTCACCCCAATTTAGACATTTACCTTTGAAAGGCCTCAGTGACTATCAATGTAGTTGTAGTAACTATATTCAATAGAGAAATTCAACTTCTATGTCTAATATATATATAGCAGCTTTGTAAGCTGGGTCTTGTGACCCTTGTGACCCTTGTATGCCAGGATCCCCAGCTGGAGCCAGCAGCCTGTACAAGACCTAAATTAGCTTGAAGGTTGTAGAGTAGTTGTTTAATATACTTCCTGGGCATAGATAGCTCTTCAGAGCCCTAAAAATATTGAGTTCAAGGAGGGTTGACAAAAAAATTAATGGCCTGACAGCTGAACCTACCTACCGACCTGCTAGTGTTGGCCAGGGCTCGGCCTGTGACAAAGCCCTGAAAAGCCCTGATTGGAGAGCATGCCTTATATGTGCATGGGAATTATTGTGTATATGTGTCCAGAACCCATTTTTAGTGCAGATGCCGAATCTGCCACCCGATTTCTCTGCCGAGATCATTTTGCAATTACAAATTTAGAATTTAATGCCTTTTTAGGTAATATGGCCTTCCACATGTGTACCAGACCATGAATTGATGATTCTGAGCCAGTTATACTGAAAGTTGAAGCTCCCAGGATGCCGAAAAGAGCCAGGGCTTTTTAGGGCCTGTGACACATCACATCAGGGCTTGTGACCAAGCTGAGCCCTGGCCAACACTACGACCCACGGTACAGGATTGCCGTTCTGGTACCCCTTGGTGGGGTCTGGTACCTCATTCAATGTTGTTGTTAGGATACCATAAGTACACTGACCTCAGAACACCACAGATGATGGTAAGAACTCATTTACCTGTTAGGATACCGTAAGTACACTGACTAAAATAAAGTAAGTACGATGTAGAAAATATATACGCACCCTCAGAACACCACAGATGATGGTAAGAACTGAGGGGCAAAATACGAAATAGACGAAACAAATACATTCCCAAAAAGGAAACAATACCCAAACATGGATGAGTAGGCACCCAACTTGTACGATCCTCACTGCTGATCTTCAACACTCCTGGTGCCACTAGTCCACCAATCTAACCCTAATGCAGAGACAATTTGACAATGTGTTGCTTTGGGGAGAGATTTGGTAAGAATATCTGCCAGATTGCTGGCAGAATTGACACATTGAACATCAATACGACATTGTTCAACTAGTTCACGAATGTAATGTTGCTGAATATCAATGTGTTTAGAGACCCCATGCTGTTTTATAGTCTCTGTCAAACTTCATGCTCCGTCACTGTCGCAAAATATAGTGATGGGGCTGTCAAAACTGATACCTGTTTCATCACACCAATTCTTCATCCAGATCGCCTGCTGTCCACCCCTCGTTAGAGAGACATACTCTGCCTCTATTGTAGACAGTGTGACGAAAGGTTGTAGCTTTGAAGACCATCCGACCGGCGTACCACCAACAAGGAACAAATAGCCTGACATTGAATGATGAGTCGTTCGACAACTGGCCCAGTCAGTGTCAACATACCCAATTGGTTTTACTGACTTCAGAAGCATCTGCTGGTGTTTGTATATGAGCCCATAATCCAATGTGCCATGTATATAACAGCACAGGTTTATCAGTTCCATCCAGTGTTCCGGGGCTGGATTTGCTTGTACACAACTAAGAGAGGAGCAAGTGAAGGTGATATCGGGGCGAGTACCAGAGCTTGCCCAGTGTAGAGATCCAAGAAGTTGGCGGAATGGCTTGTTCTTCATAAAAGCTGTATCTTTGGCATTGAGAAGCCCTTCCCTTTGTGTAGTAATTGTTGTGTTTGGATGCATAGGTGTACTGAGTGGCTTGAGATCCCACAAATCGAAATGCTGGAGGACTTTAGTGAGGTACGGAGCCTGCATTATACCAATGCTGCCATCAGCAAGACACTCAATGGTAAGTCCTGTAATCAAGTGAACATCATCGACATTCTTGAGATCATATGTTTGTGAAAATTCCTGCATAGCTCATTCAGCCTCTGCTTCATCAGATGCTCTGGCAAGCACATTGTCAGTGTGAACGGATTGAATGTTGAAGGTGGAACCAATCTGTCATGAACGAACTGCGGGATCGGCTCTCGACACTTTGTAACCAAGAGACACATACAGCACAAGTAGTGTCTGGTACCATATATGGCCAGCTTGCACCATACCGTATAACACTTTGAGCATTAAACATATGAGGTGTTCCATACCCCATTTTGCGAAACCTTGTGGTTGACGCATGTATACTGGTGGATCAGCAGGTAATACCCCATTAAGGTAAGCATGGGAAAAATCCCACTGCTTCATAACCAGCCTGAAGCAGACAATTGCAGCGATCAAATACCTGACTGATTCCATCCGGGCAACCATAGCCCAACTCTTATCATAGTCAATGCCGGCTTTTTGGTTGTCACCATGGAACACGTAGTGAGCTTTCGGATTCCTGACGTTCCCCTCACCATCGACTTTCAAGTCAAATACCCACATCCCATCCAGTACTCGAGCACTGGGAGGTGCCTTAACAAGCTGCCAGCACTTCTGAGCAACTAGCTGGTCATATTCAGCTTGCATGGCAGGCATCCAATAGATTTTATCAATCCTCACAGCTTCCTCAAAACTCCATGGTATCTTCACGTCTCCCCCTTTTACGGAGCTGGCAAGGATTATTGGCAATGGAATTTCAGTGAGTAAAGAGCCATAGTCGATGTCTGCATTAACCATGTTGATGCTAGGTCATTTGTTGTCCCTGGCCCAATCTTCCTTGGCCTCTCTCGCAACACGTTCATCCTCTTCATATGTAGCTCGTCATATCTCTGCGGCTGAAGGCTTATGACCATGGTCAGACTGATGAACGGGTGGAGGGGATGCAGGTCAACTCAGAACAGTAGGTGTAGCTATATCAGGGATATCCTGCTGATCCCCTGTAGCAATATGCTTGGCAGGCATTGCCTCGTTACTTGCTGGCAGAACTGGTTCATCAACATCATTGGGTGCAGTACTGACATGAGGAATGGTTCGAAGAGGTGTACCTTCCTCAAAGACAACATCTCGGACTTCATATACACTTCTTCGTGCAGGGTCATAAACTCGGTATTCCCGTCGTCCCATGTACCCAACCAGAAAACCTTTCCAAGCCTGAGCCCCGAGCTTCCCCTCTCTATGATCCAAGTCCTTGATGTATGCCACACAGCCCCATCGGCGAAGGTGAGATACATTCCACCTTTTATTTTCACACCCATACCACACAGACCAGGGAATGCGATCTGGCACACGAGCATTGGGAACAAATCCTCGGATGTAGCAGTATGCAGCCGCAGCCTCGGCCCATCACTCTTTGCCAAGTGAAGAATCTTCGAGCATGGTTTGACATCCCTCAATGATTGTGCGGTTGTTGCGCTCCACTTGACCATTAGCAGCTGATGAATCTTTTGGAATCTTTTCGACGGTTAAACCTCGAGATTCACAAAAGTTGATGAACAAAGTATTGTCCCATTCCAGCCTTTATCAAAATGCACGATCTTCACTTTCCTCCCAGTCTGTGTTTCAGCATGCAAAAGCAATGTCTTGAACTCCTCCAATATTACTTCAGCATGTTTGGTGGATGTGAAGAAGGGCGTTGGAATACCGGTGGCCTGGTCCACCATCAACCCCATGTACCATGCTCCTCCTCGACTCTGCATCCTCGCTTTCCCCCACAGGTCTAGAGATATCCATTCCAGCACTTTGGTTGAATGCTCAACATCATCGTCAAATGGCTGTCATGTCATTTTCATCAATACGCACGGTTCGCATTTTCCGCATAGCGCAAAGTTGGTGATGATTAATCCATCTACCAGTTCTCCTTTGGCTAACCTTTCAATAGCTTTAATGTTGCAGTGGCCAAAGCGACAATGCCACATTTCCAAAGAGCATGGTTTGTTCTGTGACCGTGCTCCTACTAAACTCACCCCATGCACATCGCTCTCTGCTACCACATCAATTTCGTATAGCTGATGTGTGCCTCGACTTTCTGTGAGTCAGCCATCCACTACCACTTCATTGGTGGTCAGGTGTTTAACAGAAAATACGCCGTTTCCCCATTCGCCTTTAAATCCCGTATCATCCAGCTCTGGAATCGAGATCAAGTTTATAGCAAACAATGGAGTGTGGACAGCAGCAAAACAGATTTGATTGACAGCCCCAGTTGAAGTCAGAACTTTTAGTTGAGTGACTCCACGGCCAATGATATTGAATTTCGCATCTGGTGTCGATCCTGCCATGGCGATTGGAGTATACTTGATGAAGTTGCTCCTATTCACAACGCAGCCTGTAGTTGCACCACTATCCAGGTATGAGGGGACCGCTCGTGTATTGGTCGCAACTGACGATATGACATGGCTACTAGTAATCATCATATTTGTACTACCCAACTCCTCCTCAACTAGAACAGCAGTAACTTGCCGTGGATGTCTATGAGGAGAAGGTTGAGGTTCCAACAAGCCAGATGTGAAGCATGACACACTGACAAATGAATCATTGAATTCCCCAAGGTTGAAAGTATTGATAGGACTGATGGAAACAACTGCAGCAGCAGTAGGTGGCGTTGAAGTGGCAACTATAGGAGTAGTGGAATTGGAAGATGTGGGTTTGTTCCAACCCTTGGGTTCCTTTTCTCGAGGCGGGATCCATGTTGATGGGGCCTGACCTTCTTTCCCTCTGCCTTTTGCCCAACAACTTTTGATATCATGACCACGATGTTTACAATTGCCACATTGTTCGGTCTGCCGAGTGCCTGCCTGCACAACCAAGGCAGATGGGTCCGAACCCACTACTTGTTATGTAAGTTCATTCCGATGATGAAATTGCCAATCCTCGATCAAATTTGCTTTGATGACATGTAAATCCTTGTCTTGATTGATCTGAATCATTGTGTAGAGGGAATCAGGAAGGGATGAAAAAATTATGCTGCATCTCCAATCACTAATCCAGCACTTGTGCATTCGACCTGGAGGGACTCAAATTGTTGTAGATGCTGATGCATAGGGGTATCATTGGAAAACTTCACTGCCATTAACCGGTCGTGGGCAATTCGGCAGGCTGTTTCAGTCTTGCTGACACACTGTACAGCCAGGATTCGATACATCTCCTTTGACAACATGGTATAGGTAAGTCCCATTCCCTTTGGATTGATGACATTCTGGTAGATGGCCCCAGCTAGAGCACCATCTCACAATTTCCATTCTTGTGTACTGGGAGCTGTCACATTCACAGCGGTCGCAATGGTAGGCTCCACAGGGGGTATGGTGGTCGTGGTTTGATTGCCATTAACATTGGTTGTCACAATCAACGTTGGCTGAGGAGGTTTGATGGTCCCAGCAAGATAACCATCCAATCCTCGAGAGAGAGCAATGCTATGAAGATAATCATCAAAATCACTCCAATTCTCTAGCGACTTGAGCTGTTGATCAGCAGGAAAGGGCAGGATAATAAGATGGTTGGATGACATGGATAGGGGTATGATGTGGTGTGAGTTCTTCTGATGGACTCGTACGTCTGTGAGCAGGTTGTGGTGCAGTATCCATAGAGGTAATAAAGAAAATCACTGTTCTGACTGCGAATCTGTTAGGATACTGTAAGTACACTGACCTCAGAACACCACAGATGATGGTAAGAACTCATTTACCTGTTAGGATGCTGTAAGTACACTGACTAAAATAAAGTAAGTACGATGTAGAAGTCATATAAGAATATATATGCACCCTCAGAACACCACAGATGATGGTAAGAACTGAGGGGCAAAATACGAAATAGACGAAACAAATACATTCCCAAAAAGGAAACAATACCCAAACACGGACGAGTAGGCACCCAACTTGTATGATCCTCACTGCTGATCTTCAACAGTTGTGATTTTTGCTGCCTCTCGGTTATGACTCGTTACTCCAGAATGCTGGTATTGTGCATACAGTGGTGGCAAAAAATATGTCCTGAGTTTTTTGAGAAAGATTGGCAATTTTCTCAATAATGAAAGCTCCAAATGACTTCAACCAAGTTGTGAACTTATGCAAAGAGGTATTGTGGTGAGGTTGAGCACCAGTAGGAGTTGCCTTATTTGGAATTTGTCTATGTAGTGTTTTCATAACTGGCCAAAAGCTCATTTTTTTTATCATGAGAACTAGAATGATTATGTAATAACTTGTGACGCTGACAAGCGGCATAGCTTGCTACCCAATCAGCCAAATATCATTATGCCCAACTAACTACAGACCAAAGTCACAATGTGAGCCTCACCAGCTCAACATATCCATCATATCTGTCTGCATTTATCTTCTACCGCATTTCCACCAACACGCTTCCTGACTGATCAATGCTATTATTGCTCCTGTGAGCTCATGGCCTCTGAGTTTGTAACCCCAAACAAGAAACCATAAATTGTGTCCTTGTAATCGCACTTGCAGACTAAACATAAATACATTTGACACTGAATGACAACAACAACAAGTTTTTACCCTTTGAAATAGTCTCATTTTCATCATCACCCAGGTCTGGGAATACCAGTCAATTTAAGCTGGGAGCAGCCACAGGTGAATCAGTATTTTGACTGTATGCACATTGAGTTGATAAATCTGAGGAAAGTCAGAGCACACCAAACCACTGTAAGGGAACACACCCTTCTCTTTTGATATTTGTAACAATGAAATGTAGCCTAATGTTCCTGGTCATAGATCTGTAGGGACTGTTCAAGGTTTGACCAGCTTATTGTATCTGTTATATATTGGCTGGGCTTTGAGCCATGTGATAGAATGATTGAAAATATGACCATTGTAATCCAATTGCAAGCACGGATCATACAGGCCATCCAGCACAATATCTGCATTGGGGTCAAAATCTGCCAATAGTTAGATGTGCAAAGAAGTAGCCCACATCATTTACATTGAAAGGGAACCTCACTGTGTGAGACAGGAAAGGCAAGCCGACTACACTACAAAGAATGAACTACCTAAGCAAAGGAGGCAAGGTCACAAACACCACCAACACACAAGTAGTACTCTCTAAGTACCGCCCTGACACTTCTTCTAAGTAACAGAGATGTTTATTCCCTTGTAAGTACATGAGTGATATAACTAGTTGAGAGTGATTAGAAAGTTGCTGGGTTAGAGCAGACTCCATGTCAGAAATTTCCGAAAATCCTAATAAGGCATCATGAGCCATTATAAGGCCATAAGGTGCCAGACCTTACATAAAGCCTTATTACAGAGAGAACATGTTATAAGATTTGGACCTTACCTATAAGAATAGCACCTGCTTATAAGATTAGGCACCATAATAAATAAAAGGAATTCCTATACATATACCTACACCTGTAATTACAGGCCTCTGCTTGGTTTGAACCACTAGTGTTACATAACATTGATTATATAATAGTACCAGGTTCCAAACACTGAGCTATATGGGATTTAATAGGCCTGGAGGCATTAGTCAATATAATGCCCTCCTCACCTTATCCACACAGAAACCTTGCATTTTGGCTAATAAAATAAATACAGTGAACATACCTATTTGAATTTGGCCTATCTGAATCAGGGAGCATGGGAGGTTAGAAGTAAGCTGCAATGTGACATTACCAGTATATCATTATATCTAGAAGACTCATCTCAATATATGGCTGGTTAGCTCAGTTGGTTAGAGCATGGGTCTAATGATGTAATAATATTGCCCAAGGTTGAGGGTTCAACCCCCTTACAGGCCATTCATTTTTGAAGCATTGCATACATACATACAGACTCATGAGCAATTGTAAGCCATCATCAGGCTGATTGGCACTGTTATAAGCCATTGCAAAGCCGGTTGGCATTATACAATGCTATATAATTATAGAAATGCCTTGTAAGTTGGCTTACAAGGCAATATAAGCTGACTGGCCTTATAAGGCCAATCCAAATTTTCCGACACAATCAAATGGGCTCCAGATGACTTAGACAAACTAGATGTTCTGCAGGAGACCATTAGGTAAGTCCTAAACATTGCAGGTGAGACTTCAAATTAGAAGATCTCAAGGATCACTGTGTGAGACAATGAAGGAGGGTGTTTGTTAGAATGAGTAGAGACTTTGTGTAGAAGTACTCAGATGCCAATGTACTAGACAAAGGACTTGGATGCCAGTGTAGTTAAACAGCAGACTTGGGTGCACTTAGGAGGTTACTCCTTAAGGCTGGTGGCAATCAGTTTTCTGGCACTTAGGTGGTACTAAGTTTGGCGGCAGCAACGACTCTGTGGCCTGAGGATATGAGAGAGGGAGAGGTACTAAGTTGGTGACTCACATGCAGTGACTAACGGAACGGTTCTGGCCCTTAGGTGGTACTAGGTTCACCTAAGCTTCAAGTTGACGATGTCCTGAACAATTAAGCTGGGGACACTCTGTTCCCTAAGCGGTACTAGACACAGCAATTTCTTGTATGGTTAGATGCTATGTAGTCTAGTGGTTCAAAATACACACTGTTCTGTCTTCGTCTGTATTCTGCTTTCTTTCCTTCATTTCCTTCCAGTTCTATACTCTCTAAACCTTCTAAAGCACCTGACTTGTACATGTATGTGCCATTCTGATTCTTCATCCTTTTACTGCCATAGGAGTGCCATGCCATAGATATTTGTCAAACTGGTTGAGTAACATGTCGATTCTACTTCTAAGCAACAGAGGAGTACTGCTGATGTTGTATTCATGTTCCTAAGGCAACTAGTTATAGGCAGTCTTATTGTGCTTCTCCTAAATGAGACCCATCTCTTAAACAGTCCTATTGTGATCCCTCAGAGAGTCCTTAACCAGTTTCTTCTACAGTCAAGTCTCTCTTAACTTTCTTGCTTAAAGGTGACATTACACTGTCAGCATGGTGCCTGATTGATCATTTCCTAAGTAAACTCATTGTCCTAAGACATTATCTTGTTCTAAAAGATATGACTTTGATGCCGGTGGCTGGTTAACTTTGGTTTTAGGACTTTTGATATAATGTAGATTGTGGTCAAGGTAACAGTGAGTGAATTAGATACAATTGACTGAGCCCTAGGCCCAAGCCAATTTGTTTTAGCTCTGATTTGACCATCTGTGGGAGTGATATACTCCATGAGCGATGCCACATGCCTCTTATGACACAAGGTACCTTCTAACCTATAGGCTTGTCTCTTAGAGGGTCTTCTTGTTAGGAGATGCCTGGAATTCACCTTGGCCTTCCAGCAGTCTTATCAACATGTAGTTTAGGTATAGGGTCCCTCCTTTTATGGTTGGCAACAGTTTTTGACACAGCCAGTAAAAGGTTTGATACGAGTAAACCATACAAAAGAACTCACTGAATATTTTGCAGGCAAGACCATGTACAGCAAATTGCTGATGCTGTCAACAGACTTTGAATGCATGCAGATACACTCTTTAGCCTTAAACCCTTACATCAGCTACCAGCAATGAACCTAGCAAAGGAGGGAAACTGACTGGCTCATTAGCCAAAAACATGCCATTGGGACACATAATTGGACCATTATAGAACTTGAGCAGACAGGGGCCACAAGCTGTAGGAGGTTCTATAACCATGAGGGGAAAGGAGCAAAGAAAAGGGGGTAGTTAGTCGGAGAACAAAAAGAGAAGGATACATGTTAGGAGGCTGTCAAAGTATTCCCAGGGACCCCGATTCAAATCTACTGCAAAACACAAAAAATCCATTGTAACTAGCTCACTACTAAAGGTAGTGGGAATATTTGTCATCACTATCTGAAAGGGCTTGAAAAACTGTGCAGAAATTATTTTGATTGATGGAATTTAGTTGGGAATTGATGTTGTCATTACTCTTACAAAATGGTCATTTTGGCTATTTTTGGAGGTCTAACCTCTGAAATGAGCAGATTCAGCTGCTCACTGCAGGCTGAATTTTTAATCAAATTCTATCAACCAAAATGATTTCTGTACAGTTTTTCAAGCCTTTCAGATAGTGATGACAAATACTATATAATCATTCTAGTTCTCATGATAAAAAATGAGCTTTTGGCTAGTTATGAAAACACTATATGGATCTATGACAAATTTCAAATAAGGCAGCTCCTACTGGTGCTCAACCTCACCACAATACCTCTTTGCATAATTTCACAAATTGGTTGAAGCCAATTGGAGCTTTTATTGTCAAGAAAATTGCCAATCTTTTTCAAAAAACTTATAGGACATATTTTTTGCCACCACTGTATATGTTATCTCACTTTTTCTGGTGCAGAGCCATGATGTGGACTGTCATGTAGAAAACCCTCCAAATACAATACCACCAGTTAGTAGTTGCCAAGGGGTGTCAGCATCTCAACAAAATGCATAGGGTACCAATAGAAATAACCAAGCCTGAGGAGGGCCAGTCTCAATAGCACAGCCCACTACCAGAGGAATCAGAAGCAGTGCACCAACCTACAATAAATTATGGGAAGCCGGACAGTTGATAAATAGGTCAAATATAAAACAATTAAGTGAAACTAGCCATTGGTGACTAATGCTCAATGACAAAAACCAATGGCAGAGTGTGGCAACCTGAAACCAGCTGCTGGTGACTGATACTCAATGGCACCAGAAGCACTGGATGCACCAATCTGGCCTCAAAGAAAGAGATATAAACCATTGTTTTGCACCCAGGCTGCTAAGTAGATGTTCACATATGTCCAACAACAGAGAAAAAAAGATGCAAAGACAGTGATCAAGAAAGGAAACACACCATATGATCAGTATTCAGTTTTAAACAAAGACACCCAAAAATTCTGATTGCTAGCCAAAACCTTAATTTAGGGGAGGATATAGCCCTCTACCTGTAAGGACTATGCTGAATGCAAGCCCTTAAGAACATATAGACAGAATAGCTTGATGGAAAACCCTTGATAAGAATACCAAGGTAAACCCTTTGGCTATGCCCTCTGCTGGATTGTGGGTTCAGGTGAAAGTATTGGTGAAGCCTCAGCAGAGTGAGGGCTGATACTGGTTGGAGAGGAGTTAGATAGAATAGAGTAGTGAGTGTAATCCAAGTTGATTTCTTAACTGAAGTATACAACATTGGTGCCAAAGGCCATGCTATCTACTATAAAGAGATATCCAAAGGGACTATTATATAATATGAATGTTAGTAAGAATAACAAATGCAAAGAATGGATATAATGGGAACAAGGGCTTTTAAAGGCTGGTTGATTAGTCTAAGTGCACAGATGTAACAGTATCCCCTCTTAGGACTCTTGCCCTAAGAGTCTGCTAAAGGTTTGCCAAAGTATAGGCAAAAAGGGGAAAGCTCAGAAAACTTCATAGTGGAAAACCCCTTGGAGGATTTGCACAAGGACCATAGGTATGTGACTTGGGATTGGCAAAGGCTTTGCCAGTTTTGTGGCTAAGCTTATAAACTGGCAATGTTATCAACATAAGTTTGACTATAAGGTTGAGATGTATCTATTAACTCGTCTATAGTCTGGTGTTGCAACTAGACTTGGTGACTGAGTATACATCTGGACTTTGAAACTCATTTGTGGTCAGACTGGACTGTATACTGAGTTTGGTCATACTTAAACATGGCTAGTATAGTTAATTGGTGTCATTGATGATCCTAGACAAGTTGAACTCTCAGGAATTCATGTCTAGTGCTAAGAACTGTACTACGGCTATGATTTGCAACAATCATGTGATTGAGTCTGTTACGATTTCCCCTCATTTAGTGCTCAAACACGTGCCTTATCGGAACCCTATTTCATTTCACATTCATATCACCTTATCTTTCATTTCCCTTATCTGAATCTCTTAAATTAACTTCTGATAGCTTATCACAGAACATGCGGCACAGATAGCTTATCTTTTCCCCTTGTTATCTCCTTGCTCCACTCACACCTGTTTGTCAACCAGGTATTTAAACCTTTAGCTATTCGCTGTATTCTTTAGTTTTGGTATCAGAAGATCTACTGAGTCTTTGAGTGGCCTGATAAGCTCTCATTTTGCTTGTCACCTTACAAAATACCAAAACTAAAAACATCTTTTACCTCACTCATCTCAATAGACAACTTTGCCTACCTTCTACTCATCATCTTGCACATTGCCATACTCAACCTCATCTTCGACCTCATCTGCCATTGACTTCATTGACATTGTCGTATTAACCGACACCTACACGTATGACAACAGCACCACATCGGAGCAACTCGTTTGTAAAACTCTCTTTGTCTTATTTGGAAGTACTGTTGGCTAGCAGGAAGTTCCCATCTGAGGCAGACAAAAGTAAGCAAACCAGGACCACCGATTAAATGCTAACAAAAAACCTTAAGTGAGTTACCTATGTTCGGAATCCGATTGAGAAAGGAAACTTTGCAACAATCAAATACTCAGACAACACCACCAAACACAAATCAAATCCTAACACGTCCTACATCTCAGCGTCCATCACCGGATCAACAAATTAGTTGACCAATACTCCAGCCCGTTTGACTACACTCCTGGGATTATCAGCAGAATCTATTACACTCACCTACTCACACAAGACTTAGTTGAAAGACATAAAGTGTATGCTAATGCCAGTACTAACACAGACATTAAAGAATATAAAGGCAGTGGTGTCAACATGAAAGAGAATACCTCTATCTGTTATGAACAGAATTTACCCCTTAGTTTCTTTTTCATTTCTTTTTCATTTGTATTCATTTTCCATCTTATTTCCACTATATCTCAGCTTATTCCTATCTCCTATCTCCTATTTCCACATTGTCTCTATTTAGTTAGTCTTTCTCATGGTTTCATATCTATATCTCTCTCTATCTCCATTAGTGGTAGTTCCAGGGTCATATCCATTGTCCTGGTTCTCTTATCTTTCAAGCTTATCTTTCTAGTTTCGGGTTCTATCCATTATCTTGGCTCTCTTATCTCTCAAGAGGCTTATCTTTCGAGTCAGGAGGTGTAACTATAGCTGTATATAAGTAGGGGTACTATTGATGTATTCCCTTAGTCTTGATATTAGTCTTTTTTCCCACTTCTACCACTCAGAGTGTCCTCTAAGTGCAAGATCTCTTCAGTTATCGTCCTGGAGGTGTGCTAGGTTCATGATGGAGTCCCCAAAGGCAGCAGGTTATATTATATAAGATGTGGTTCTAGTGGATGCCTGACACTATCCCTCTAGCAACCTACATCAGCGTCAGAAGACACATTGACAACATTGCACGTGGAATGTGGGGTGATCTATATACAGAAACAGGAGTCAATACAGACGTCAGCTTCAGCTTTAACACATCAGCGTGGACCGATCCACATCAGACAGAAGAAGGCAAACTCCTCACAGCGGAGTTAGAAGCTTTTGGCAACGAGATGACACAGCCACAATATTGCAAACACAAACACCAGAACAACGAAGAAACACCCAGGCGATCTCTCAGACAAAGGATCTGTTAGTAACACAGGCATGACTGGAAGACTGGTTTATTACCAGCTGTCATAAATTTAGCATGAACAATTCACGACTGTTAATGATCTGGGACATTTTCAGAACCAACAGCTGTTGAAATATACCCGCACGATGGACTTGACTGTATAAGTTAAACATTTCCTTTTTTATCGACTTACTTGATTTGCCTATTGTACATCACCTGACCTCAGTCGTTTCCCTATTCGCGGCGACTGAGGTATGGTTACTTTATCTACATACATGACATTATACTTATCTATTTCACTTAGTACTTACTGGGTTGTTTCACAGGTAAATAGTCAGACTAATATAACTCTCACCTGCAGAAAATGCGATCGTTATGGAAAGAAGCTAACGATGAAGGAGCAAACATCACTGATACAGCCTATCGAACCATCCTCGTTTCATCTCTACCCCTCACTTACTACACTATTATCGCCAGCGTAATGGCAGCGTCAAATGTTGCAGATGCGGAGGTGATGATAATCAACTGGAAAGCCACGTTAGACAGGATGGGGGGTGCAACAGGTGGTAACATACCTGTAATACCCTCTGGCATGACCACCACCGCATTAGCAGCAAAGCCAAAAACAAACCGATCTCAATTGACATGCGAAAATTGTCATCAAAGAGGCCACACGATTGATGATTGTTATTGGGAAGGGGGAGGAAAAGAAAGACAGTTCCCTGCTTACTTCGGAAAGAAGGGAGGCAGTGGAGGCAAAGGTGGTAACCAGTCCAATAACAATGTTTCGTCAGCCAACGCAACAAAAGTGTTCGCACTCGCCGTAAACGCAGAGAACCATGCTGATAAACCCCGAATGTTACTCGATTCTGGAACAACAGACTATTGCTTCCAGAATAAAGAGTGCTTTGAAACGTACACGAAGGGAAATACTCGTGAAGGGGAAGCAGCAATAAAGAACAGCAAGTTTTCTATTGAGGGTCAAGGACTGGTCACACGGAAATATTTTGTCAATGGGCAGACCATCATCTTACAGTTTAAAGATTCCATACACACTCCTCAACTCGCCTCTAATCTCATCTCCGTGGGACGTCTATGTGATGCGGGTTTCAAGGTACTGTTCAATAGAACAAAGGCATCAGTGTTTGATGACAATGGGAATGGATTCACATGCATGCGCGGATCTGATGGTCTTTATGGGTTTGACGAAAACAAACTAAATGAACACCACACACCATCCACGAAAGCCTTCGCATCAAACACTAAACCAACTGACCTAGAAACATGGCACCGATGTTTCGCTCATGCAGATACCAACACGATACTCGAGATGAACAATCGAGGACTGGTTGACGGACTCGTCATTACAAATCGAACTTTAAATGGAAAGTGCGAAGACTGCCTTAGGGGTAAGGCAACCGCAAATCCGCATACTAGACCTATCGCCAACATCAATGATAACACAGAAGGTCTGGTTTGTACTGACCTATGGGGTCCTTCACCAGTTCGATCCACTGGGGGAGCTCTCTACTTCATGCCAATTATTGATGCCGAATACCGTGTACGAGAGATATACTTTCTTCCAAACAAGGAGGCACCAACCACGCTTCAGGTATTTGACAAATATCGACGGCTCTATGCAATACAAACCGGGAAGAAGATCAAACACGTCCGATTTGATGGGGAATTTGATGCTTCAAAAGACTGGGGAGATTACTGCATGGAACATGGGATTCGAGTAGAATCAACCCCTCCATATTCATCCCAAGCGAATGGCATTGCAGAGCGGTCAATAGGTACCATTACAGCCGACACTCGAACACTCTTGATAGATGCAGGCCTCCCGAAGAAATACTGGGCAGAAGCAGCGGCATTCATGGTATACACTCGCAACTTGGTTCCATCAGCTGCTAGACCTGGAAAGATACCGTTAGAAGGGTGGACCAAACGACGAATTGATGTAGGTCACCTTCGAACGTTCGGTTGCAGAGTCCTGGTCAAGATTCCAACTGATGCGAATGGTCGGCAGATCAATGGTGGAAGCAAGCTTGATGATCGGACTGTGGAGGGAAAATTTATTGGATACTTGCAGGGTCATGCAGGGTATCGTATTCTGTTGAAGGATGGGCAGGTGATGAAGTCCAAAGATGTTGAATTTATTGAGGACCGCCCACACAGAACGACTCCGGTTAACGATGATGATGATGTCACAGGAACAAAAACGACGATGCCGCTGGTTGTAATAACTGACCTGCCGGTAATGGGTCCAACCGAGCCGAAGGCTATTGTAACTGAATCGATAGAAAGCCAGGAAGAAGCGGAGGATGGGGAGAAAACTGTAGATGGTGATATGGTTAAGGGGCTGGACCCAGTCGGAGAGTACTGGAAGCCTAGCCATGAAAAACGAGTCCCCAAACCAACCGAAAAGGTCAGAGCAGCCATGGCAAAATCGTCACCTACTACTGAAGACATTGTCAAACTCAATCGAGACTTGGACACAGTCATCGAAGGAATGACCTCGGGGTTTCAAGACCTCCATGCCCCTCAAAATCAGCGAGAGGCATATCGTATCGACAAAGATAGGTGGCTGAAGGCAGAGTTGGATGAGTTGAAGGTGCTCGAAGAACGGAAGACATGGGATTTGGTTCCCCTTCCTGATGGAAAGAATGTCGTTGGAAGTCGGTTCACATACACCGTGAAAACCACTGGCGATGGGGAGTGGCACAGGGATAAAGCCAGATTCATTGTACAGGGGTTTATGATGGTACCAGGTCTGGATTATACCGAAACCTGGGCAGCGGTCGCAAGGCTCGAGTCAATCAGAATGACAGCGGTGTTTGCTGCAGCTTATCAACTAACCCCCTGGCAAATCGATTTCACATCAGCATACCTTAACAGCGACATAAAAGAAGAGGTCTACCTTAAACAACCACCTGGCCACGAGCAGGTTGGGAAGGAAGACTGGGTGTGCCGATTGAATAAAGCTTTATACGGCACCAAACAGGGAGCTCACGAATGGTGGAACGAGTTGAACAATGGGTTTGAAGGATTGGGGTATTACACCTCAAAAGCGGACCCATGTGTTAGAATGTTGTGGAATGAGGACAGAACATTCACCATTACAAACACGTACACAGATGACGTGTTCGGGGCTTCTTCTAATGCTGCATTAGCTGAACGAGCCAAAGAGGAGATTGTGTGGTGTTATGAAATAAAGGACGTGGGGGAGATACAGAAGCTATTGGGATTACAAGTCTTCTGGAACGAATCAAGTGGTGAGATCTCATTCAGCCAAGAGAAGTACATCCTCTCATTCCTCACCGACTACAATCTCCAAGATATCACTCCAAGAAGCACTCCAGAGTCGACGGGACAGGAGTTAACGTCAGACATGTGTCCAACCAGCAAGGTGGAGAAGGAGGAGATGGCCGATAAACTGTATGCAAACTTACTTGGCAAAGTCATGTATGCTCAGGTTGGGACACAGTATGACGTTTCGAACGCAGTCAAAAGTCTTTGCCGTTTCCAGAAGAATCCGGGGATGATACACTGGCGTACATTACTTCATCTGCTCGGTTACCTCAAAGCTACAGCACATTACAAATTGGCGTATCATCCACCACCTGTTGGAGTAAAGCCAGAGGAGTGGGTAAAACCGCTGGGATACGTGGATGCAGACTATGCTGCATGCAAAGACACATGTAAGTCCACATCGGGTTACGTGTTCACAATGTCAGGATCCCCGGTGTCTTGGAGCTCCAAACATCAAGAAACTGTTGCACTTTCGACCACAGAAGCCGAGTATATCTCGCTGTCGAGGGCAGCACAACAATTGCGTTGGATGCACTCTTGGTGCAATGAAATCGGGTTCCCTCAATCGGAACCGGCGGTTCTGAAAGGTGATAATCTTGGATCTATTCACCTTACCAAGAACACCAAGGAACACCACAAAGTTAAACACATCGACATCCGATATCACTACCTCAGGGATCAAGCATTGCAAGGGAAGCTCAATGTCCAAGTAATATGTGGATCTGAAAATCCCGTGGACATATTCACTAAACCGCTACCAAAGGAAACTTTCCGCTGACACCTAACTACTCTTGGAACTAGCGTTGACTAAACTCCACCAGTGCGTGTCTGGGGGAGTGTTGAAGTATACCCGCATGATGGACTTGACTGTATAAGTTAAACATTTCCTTTTTTATTGACTTACTTGATTTGCCTATTGTACATCACCTGACCTCAGTCGTTTCCCTATTCGCGGCGACTGAGGTATGGTTACTTTATCTACATACACGACATTATACTTATCTATTTCACTTAGTACTTACTGGGTTGTTTCACAGGTAAATAGTCAGACTAATATAGTCATTTCCCTATTCGTGGCGACTAAGTACTTACTGGGTTGTTTCACAGACAACAACAGCAGTGATGATCAGTGTTACCTTGACACAGCAACCCATTATCGCAGTCTAAGAGTTATAACAGAAAGAGAAAAACAGATATTTGACGACATTTTCATAACAGACAACATCGGGCTTATAAGACCATACAAGCTTGAAGAAACCCTTCACAGCCTATACCGAATACTTTTACACAATAGCCCAGATTATGACATCCACTCCAATCCAACTAGTCTGTGGGCAGATGCCAATTTCAGCTCCAATTGACTTAACCCGATACATCAACAACATATACAGACCAAACCACTTTGTGACTCACGTGCAAGTAGACGGATCGTACCATGTCTATCATAACGTGTATATCGGATACATTCCAGAAATTCGATACGACTCAGACAGAAAACATTTTGAACCAAAAGACGTTATCATCACAACAGATTTTCTCGAAGAAGCAGTAGAGGAATACCAATTTCTTGACACTTTCACGGAAGATCCTGAAAACATCCCAGTACCATTCAAGGAAAGCTTCTTCACACTGCCTGAATCACCACAGCC
>QLOY01006678.1:0-13937 GCA_003313965.1 Megacollybia marginata
CCACATCAAAATTCTGCATCTGTTCATATAAGGAAGTCAAAAGTTCCCACGGTGATGGTTTTCCCAATCTGGGCATGTCCCAATCTAGCCATGTCTCCTTGATGGCTTCAAATGGATGTCACCATTGCAACCACATCGAAATTCTGCATCTGTTCATATAAGGAACTCAAAAGTTCCCACGGTGATGGCTTTCCTAATCTGGGCATGTCCTAATCTAGCCATGTCTCCTTGATGGCTTCAAATGGATGTCACTATTGCAACCACATCGAAATTCTGATCTGTTCATATAAGGAAGTCAAAAGTTCCCATGGTGATGGCTTGCCTAATCTGGGCATGTCCCATGGTCCATCTTCAATGGTTTCTATTATTAGTATCTACTATTATCTGCCAAAAACACCCACTCAATCTCAAATGTATTATTAGTGTTTTTTAATGCATTATATTAATGCATTATATTAAAAATAGATTTGCCATGCCTGCCGTGTTTTTGCCTTGATGCCGGAGGCCTGCCAGGTCGGCATTTTGGCTGGTACGATAGCCCTGCCAAAGTTATCGCAAATCTATGCAAAAGAGCTACGATGAGTTGTCAGTAATCTATGCATAGATCCTACAGCATCAGGTGCAAGATATCCCAGTGGGAAGGGGCCATAGTACATGGTGGCAGAAAAATTCCATCCATCTTACCGAAGGGCAAACGACCGTCTGAGGATCCGAGGGAAAAATAATAGAGTGTAAGAATCGAGGGTCGAACGATTGATTTCGGTAACTATACCCAAAAAAAACCTACGTTCCACTGTAGCATTTGTGTAAGCTAAGGAAGAATTCCTTAGTTGAAGATAAGGTTGAGGAGGACGAGAAAGTGCCCCATTCGGATTGCACGTGACAGCCTCGCCATCTTGTCTTACTGTCATCACAGTTCCGTCGTCGTCGTTCCCACTCCGCCGTTCACATCCAGAAATCCGACGGCTCGAGGTCTCTCTCGTTTCCTCCAGTTTTCTATTAGCCCACCCTCCTCTCCCCAATATTTCATTCATTCCATTAATCAGTTAAACTTACTTGCAGGACGGTAGCTTTTCCCTGAACTGAGGTTTTCCCTCGATGAGGTTTTACTTGGTCAGGTTTTAATGCACCCGATCCACCTATATAGTCGTAATTTACTCCTGTATCTTTCTCTCTACGCTGGGGTCGTCTGTCTTCCTCCGATTCTTCGAGGCTGCCCGGCGTCTGAACCTCAGAGTTCAGGAGAGAATCCTCTCCTGTGCTGAGGTTCATTGGCAAACAAATATATTTCGTACAACGAGAATGACGGATACCTTATAGCTATACAGCGCCAAGGTATAGTGCCATGCTGTCTGTATTCAAGACAAACTCTCTGCACTATAACAGAATCAATCAATCAGAACTGTATCAGTTGCTATGGGCATTGCAAGGTCTCATCCATACAGCCTTTGTCATATCAACACCCAGTTTGGAATGCCTTTTATTAGCACCAATTGATGAAACCTATTTCAAATAGAACCGGTCGAGACAGACACCCGTCGTCAGTATGGAATGGAAGTGTACCACTCAAGTGACATTGGTAATCAAAAAGATCCATTCCTCGACGGCCCAATCGAGGGTCGAACGATCACCTTCGGGAATAAAAAATCTTGATCAACCTGACACAGCACTATACCAGCTAAACTACATAGCACTGTGGTGTAACATGTATAATAGATCAAGATGTCCCTTCCGGAAGGAGCTTGAATCAAACTTCTTGAAAGAACTCGACTCTTTCCAGGATTAGAAATTTACCAACTAAAAGGTTGGCTGTTCTTCAATCAAAAAAATCCATACCCTAATTGAACTAGTGTATTATAGACTAAGTCATGAGTGGTAATTTGACCCCAGGCTAGTCTCAAAACACCATCTCTTACATCTGTACTAATCAACAGATCTTCTTCCGAACATGAAATCCCGGGACTCAGGGATTATGGGACAATACGAAATAATCACTGAACGCCGGTTAGAAACTCACCGGCAATGCCCGCTACCTCAGTTCTGCGACTCGGAATTCCAGACTCAGGCCAGTTGGCAAAGACGAATTTGACTCAGAATGACATACGCAATCACCAAGCAACAGATGCCGCAAGATAAAGTACTGCTTTTCATTATAAGACAACGTTACAGGAACATCGACACCATGGACAAAAAGGAGGACGATCCGAGATGCTTTATTAAGGTAGTGATGCAGAGTAAATCATGATACTGTATCGATAAAACTGGCAAAAAGCCGGTCAGACCGACCCCCTGAGGTTTCCATGTGGGCTCTGTTTATGAGCCAAAGCAAGGCACAGCTTTTCACCAAAAATTCTGATCGCCAGCGAAACCTTAAAATAGGGCTCGACAAACACCCTCTACCTAAAGGTAGCGGGAATTGATCTTCAAGGAATGATCAACGGTCAAACCATGGTTTGACAAAAACACGATACCCTACGAATCAAGATATCGCAACCGGAAAGAGCGAGTGGTTCCATCTTACTAAAACTCTCGCCAGAAAAAAATTAATAGAGTTGACTGATCCTGGGTCGACCCATTGTTTTCGGCAACTAGACCAGAAAAAGAACACGGTCCGGGGCAGAGACACTGTAAGACCTAAGCTATACAACATCACAGTGCTATAATGCCTTCAGCATCCAAGACAAGGTCTCTGCATTAGTATTACAGAGTAGTATGAGAACAGCTGTATCAGTTGATACGAAAGTGTTGTAAGGTCTCATCCATACAACCCAGATCATATCAACGCCCGGTTTTCTAACACTAATCGATGAAATCTAATCCATATAGAAGCGGTCGAGGCAGATACCCATCTTCAGTACAGAATGGTACAGTGTATACCACATTAAATCCAACCGGTTGACTGTTTTTTGTTCAAAAAGATCCACAACTGTAACCCAATCGAGGTCGAACGATCACCTTTGGGAATTAAAATTAAAAAGATCCAACGAAGATAATCGGATTACAGCAGCTAGACTACATAGTGCTATGATGTCTCATCAGGAAGGAGCTTCAATTAGTACATCTTACTAATGCGATCGACGGTACTCGGAGGGCACATCGAATATACTTCGTTACTGCCTTGTCGGGATACCCGGTGTTCCATCAGACTATGCCGGTAATAGATTCTCTGCCTCTATCCATGAATCAGATATCCCATCTGGAAGGAGTAGTATACATTGGGAAGGAGTAGTGTACATGGTGGCACAAACGTTCCATTTAACCAATATTCTCGTGAATGGCAAATGGCCGTAAGAGTTGGGTGCCGAGGGGAAAAAATAGCAGAGTGTAACAATCGACTCATCAAGGGGCAAACGATCGCTTTCAGTAACTATACATCCATCCACTGTAGCAGTTGAGCTATACAACATCAAGCCAATACCATGCCAAGACAAACTCGCTTCACTATAACAGAATCAATCACTCAGAACAGTTGCTATCGGCATTGCAAGGTCTCATCCATACAGCCTTCGTCCTCTCAACACCCAGTCCAGCCACATCGCTCAGAGGATGTGCTGCGAGAGGAATCCATCCATGAATTGATAATGAATGGGGTAAATGATTCTTCAAACCCTTGGCTACGTTAATAGACCAGAACCTAAAGCTTCGTCTCAGGCCTTCCGAGGTTCATTGGTTTGCTTGGTCCTACCAGCAATGGCATCTTCTCCTGGCCTTGATTTAATGCTTTGACTCCAGTCCAACCACTGGCATGCTGTTATTCACTCATCCTTCATCGCTCAGGTTAATCTGATCGAACGTTTTGATCGAGAAGAATGGTGTTTACTCCACAATAGAGCCAGAGATCTTGCGGAGATCTGAATGATGAGCTTGAAGGTATCACAGGTAGAAAGGAGAAGATAGTAAAGTATCGCTCAGTTGCTTCAATGTAATGAGCTATAATGATAGAGGTGGAGTCCGAGTCTGAAATTACATGTGACTGACCTGCTTTCGCTCAATACAAAAATGGATTTGACGATCCGCTGGACGCGTTGACTTTGTCAAGCACTCGCTTGAAAAACTCGGGTGAAGGTTTTGCGACACCCTCTTCCTCACTATGACGATGGCATCAAGCAAGGGAGTGAGATCAAGAGAGTCAAATACGAGCCCTTGCTATGTATTCTTGCAAACCTTGTCACATCACATAAAACTGTATAAGAGATTTGCATAATATGCCAGAAAGGAACCCTGTGGTCCAAACAAACTTCTGCCACTGCCTGTAACTAAATCCCTTCAACATATTCTACTGTGCTTAAGCAACCAACTATTTACTTGTTGTTTGTTTAAGTCCAACAGATATTTGTGATAATCGTCTGAGACCTCAGGATAAAAGGAATATGGGTCCTCGAGTATCCTCTTCATGATCTGGACAAATCCCATGTCACCTTGCCTAATCACCTTGCTGTACATCCGATCGAACTTCAAATCACTGTCAATCCCAAGATACGGAGCTTCTCCTTTGTTGTATTTCGTGATTTCTCGTTGCAGGGTATCGCGTCCAAAATCCGGTCTTTTGAGATGTTAATGTACCTGAGGATGGTCAGTCACAGCCACAAAAACCAAGTGAGCTTCCATACAACGGGATGACGTGACACTGAATTTGGCAGTCCTGAGGGAGACCAAAGTCCCCTGGCTTCGTGTAGAGCATAAAGTCGCGCATGTGCAAATCCAAGACACTAGCAAAACTTCCCAGAGCATTGATTTGTTGCCTTGCAGGAATACGGTCTGTCTCCGCTGATGGATGAGGAAATCAGTATTTCATGAGACCAGACAAATGAGTCGCTAACGTGTCCTGTACGTGCTTCAGTAATCATGCTCATAATGATCCATTAACCGATACGTACCCAGTTAAAAATTTTGTGTAGCCATAAGGGATTTCGTTCTTGGCTGAAAAATGATGAGGCAAACAAGTCCATAGATCAGGAAGAATTACCTTGTACCACGAAGATAAAGACCTCAACATTTGTGTTGTCATCATTGCAGAATTTCTGGATAATAGCACAATCGGCCCCCTGTCGATGTTCGGCCAACTGAGTGAATTCGACCTGTACGTGATTGGATGGTACACCCAATTATCAGTTGCAAGGTGGACTGACCACTTCCGTATTACGGGAAAAATCCAATGCATAGTCTAATATACGAGCTGGGGCAGTCAGAAATATCTTCTTGGTGATCTTGTGCGTCTGGACAGAGTTTGTGTCAGCATGATGTATTTGAAGAAGTGGGCTTACCTGCGCTGGCTGCACCACAGAACTGTTGAAGTACCGAACAACATCATTCTCCCGAAGGTCCGTGTTATTCAGTATATAATTAGTCAAGCCACCACCAGGACCTATGGCTTTAGCAATGCTTTGCACCCAAGCATTCTTAGCAATGCTTTGCACCCAAGCATTCTTAGCTTTCAGAATGGACATGATTCAGTCGATTGTTGGATAGTGACTGAGGAGAAGACTCCGACGCGGCCTCTTAAGTATGGCAACTGGACGGTCGGAGATCCCAGGCATCCAGACACGTTGAGATCAAGGAAATTTGACGTTCCAGTCACTTCAAATGCAGGGATGAAACACCGGTTATCTTTTGCCTTTGTCCATAGCAGGCAAGTCCAAAGGGTGACGACATCAGGAATCCAATCTTTCCGATCATCGGCCCACTGGCACAAACTGCTTCTCCGTATCTTCCTCATTCATCCTGCAACAACGAAATGTTCAGTGGTGCTCTGAAAGTAACATGGTTCAAAATGCAGGATTTCCAAAGCCAGACCTAGATCTGATTACTGTTGCGCGACGCTTACAGTAGAATCTCCAGTAGATTCACACTTCGGTGGAGCTGAATGTCAAACGCTTCGGAACCACTTCCTTATCTTGAATACTGGTTCCTGATTAATATGCTCGGTGCTGTCCACACCGAGCATATGGAGTCCAATGTCATACTAATGAGTTCGGAACCAATTCTTTATCCTGGATTGCAGGAACCTTAGGTCCTTGTTCCTGGTTTACTGCCATACACATCACATCACAACCTTGCGATCGTGTATTGTCGAGACTGTCGTAAGACCGGTGTGAGATCCCACTACAAACTCCGCCCGCTATCCACTCTAGTGTGCTTTGTAGCTGTGCCTGTCTCACAACTTAACTTGTCACCCCAAAACGGCATTCGATAGGTTCAGGAGGGTTCGAAACCGAACCGTGGTCTGTCCATAAGCCTCAAGACTACTTGGTTAGATTTTACTTACCAAAGCTCCACCCGTTCTGTTATGTTACGCACTCTAATGGACTCGTTGTCGCTGTGCTCGTGACAGTCTTATTCTTGCTTTTCATTCCAGAGACGGCATTAAAACCTAGTCTTATATTTGTCAAATATTTGTCACGGGGTGATAACCGCCTGACCCCCCCACTTACATAATCATCGAAATGAATATCGAGCTCTTCTGGATATTCTGCAATGCTCACATTGTACCAGTACATATAACGAAGCATTTGGGACACAATTTGACAATACTACTCTTTACACAGGTCTGAATCTCTCAAAAACGACCCGAGCAAGTCTTGTCACTCACCTGTCACAGGTTTGTGACATTCTTTGTACAGCTATTTCAGGTTGTCGCATATGGCAGCCAGTATGTAGGAGTGTTTGAGAGGACTAGTAAACACCATATCAGTTGTGCCCAGTATTTACATTGCTCTGAATAGCTGAAGATTTGGTACAAAAAATGATTACATAAGTCACTGGGTCTGCTGCAAAGGCAGTCACATAAGTGACAGACTCAATCCACATCACACATCCCAATTTTGTGATCGTGGATTTGTCTGTTTATAAGAGACTAATTAAAACCTGGTTAGATTTTACCTATTCAAGCTTCGCCCGGAGTTCTCACTCCAATGGCATTCCTGCCTGTCATTCTGCCGCATTCTCAGCTCCTATATGCCCCTCTGATGGCTGCTATTTTCTATATATACTGGGTTAGTAGTATAAGCGTAACCCTCAGGAAGTTCTCCTTTACACGTCGAAACCTACTGTCCTACGATGGGTTTCTTCAGCAGTGTTACCAGCTTTTTTGGCAAGATTGCGGACAAAGTAGACAATCATCCCTGGCTGTGAGGTATGCTCATCACAATTGCGGACAATGTTTCCGTAGCTGAATTCAATAGTGGAAACCCAGCTCTCTGCTCAAAGAAGTCGACCAGTACCTGCTGTTGTAGCTAATGCTATTCCCAGTGTTGGTGCGTTTATTCTTCACTGTAACATTGGGTTCACAATAAATTGATCGCATAAACAGGACCCTTCCTTTCGCATGCTGTCCCTGCTATCTCAGCAATTTTTGGTGGAAGTGATAAAAAACCAGGGGCCGAAGTCTCCAAACTTCCCAGCAAAAGCGAAGTGGAAACGATGCTTGCAACAACGATTAACGCGATAGCGGAAAGCAGACAGTCCTTCAAAGCAAAGCTCAATGATTTGCAAGCTGAAGCTATTAAGCAGGCGGAGCTATCTGCATTTGACGGCTTTCTTCAGAAGATTCAACCCACAGTGTAATCCCAATATCACGTTATATTGCGTCAATACTGATGCCACTTTCAGTAGATTCATTAAAGATCACGCAGATACCCTTCAAGGCTTCCTTCCGTTTGGTGGCAACAATCAGATTAAGAACTACATCACCAAGGACCGCAATCACGACAAAAACTTCGAGTTGCATCACTTCAACCTTGAAACCGCTCTTGTCCAGCTTGAAATCCACCTAGCCCATCACAGTCCAGTCACGCAAGAGATGCTAGACTTGTACGTTCTAGGTGCTACATGGCTTTTGACCTATGATAAAGTGAGGGTTCTTGCTACTTGCATCAATCTGAATTCCTGACCCCCTACAAGGCTGTGATACTTCTTCGTCCATACTTGGCTCAGCACTTTTTAGTAAACAATTCCATGAGTGGGTGATTCTCTCATGAATGCCTGTGTGCTCTTATTCTTTTCAGCATCTTACACGGATTGCATCACTTCATGGAATGAAGATTTCAGCAATGTATGTTTATCCCATATTCGTCATCTAGACTTATCCAGTGGAACAGCTGCAACGTCATGCTGTTAAATGCGCTCAATTCCTTCTCGGAGATGAACACAACCCTGGTCTGATTCAAGACCAGCACGAAAAAAGATTGAAAGCTATCACTGATGTCCGCTTTGCACAAGAAGGACAGGATGTCATGCAGGGGACATGGAAGTATGTCACCTCTCACTTATACTACTTGCTGCATTGCTAACACCTCCAACTTGAAGGTGGGAGGACACCTATGCTAAGCATGGTATAGGTCGTGCTGCTTGGCAATCTGGAAGCTCGGAGATCATTTTAGCAAATCCAACTCTGAGCGCGTCAGTTAGACAAGTCGCGGTCCGGGCCGGGCCTGACCCTCCACCTTTTTCGCTGGCCCTGGGTCAGAATTTTCAAAATTTGTGGCCCCTACTATAAACCTCTCTAATTGATGTTCATACTCATGTTGTCTGGTCTTAAAATGACCTACAAAGATCAGCATGTGACTCAAAGTTCCCAATTTTAGCATGTCACAGCATCCAAATTACTTTCTATGTGTATATAAATGATATTCTAGCATTATTCAGAATGAAAACTCATAATAAATCCGCAATTTTACACCTGATTTGAGTCAGTGGGCTGACCCTCTTGACCCTGGGCCAGATTTCTCAGTCAAAGCTGGCCCTTGGCCCGGCCCTCAGGTCTGGGGCCAGCAAAATATGCTTCTTGGCCCTGGCCCAAGGGCCGGGTCAGGGTCGGCCCCGGGTCCAAAAGGGTCAGGCCCGGACTGCGACCAATCTAGCGTCAGTACTTCAGTCTCTGGTCTTTTGAGGTGACTATTGACAATTCATTTAGACATGCTGAAAACGAAGACCAGAAAAAGTCGACGGAGGCTATGCTCAAGCAAGTCCGCTCAGGATACATCGCGACCAATATGGGCTACTTGGAAGTTGCAGCGAAAGCAGCAATGGAGGCTGCTCAGGTGTGGCAAGATTCAGGCGAGTTTTTTGCACATTCAGAGGCATTGCAGCCCACTAATGGGCTTCTCAGTGCATGTTTGGAAATCGAGACTTCCACTTTCTCCCCCTTTGGATGCAGTGGATCTGATCAATGCTACCTCCAACTCAGAGCTTCCTGATAAGCTTCCTGATAGAGATGGCCAACCTGTCCCAAGCAAACGTTTCAATGAAGCCCGGGATGGCAAAAAGGTTGGACTAGGGTGGCAGAAGGGACAGACACTCTGGTGAAGCTTTAGTCTGCACTACTGAATGTCAAATTGATTAGCCTCTTAGCTACGCTGTTTCTTATGTCACTACAAACGGGGAGGGATTCCTAAGTAACTGGTCCGACCCTCCTACTGTCATCAAGAAGAACAACAAATTTGTCAAGGTACTAGCATTTTCAAGGAATATCTCCCCAGCAGCTAATAATACATGTGATGCATAGCTTTCGATTGGCGCTATCAGACTCCCTGAAAGCGTTTTCATTGATACCACTAAATATCGCAAGCCGACCAACCCACTCGAGGTCAAGGTTGAGATCATTCATCGAGGTCAGTATTAACTTTTCCTCCTGTGAGCTTTCTGTTCACTGGCAATAGTGTATGCCAAGATGACTTTCAACGACGAGACACACACCTATTCTGTCGGCCAACTCAAAGGACACCCCACAGAGACACTGACACTCTGGGACCAGGCAGAGCATTATCTCCCTGTCTCTGATGAAGAGGATTAGGGGTATAGTGATATGCTACTAGTAAGGATCGGATTTCCCTACTGGAATCAAATCTTGCTTAACAGAACAAATGTTTTCTGTATGAGCATTAGAAATGAATGCAAACATCGCACTCCTGACTGAGTGTGCCGGACTCCCGGAGCCGTTCATAATACTTCATAGGGAGATCAATGCTTTGTACAAGTAATGCTTTCGAGTCGCTTCAGAATGGCAAAGATTGTAATGAAACAGTTGGCTGATCTGCATCCGATGTTGAACTTGCGATGGCAAACTCGGCACAATTTGCACTAGATGTCGAAGACACACTGCACGGAAAAGTGGATTGGAGACCATGACAGTCATCGTGAGTGGCAAAGTGACCCTAGGCTAGTCTTCTCTCACATGTTACGCGCCGCGCCAATCCGATCCCGACGCCCGACGCTAATGTCGGTATCCTCGTTACGTTCCCGACGGACTGCTATCGGAACCCATCGGAAACCCTCGGAATCACTCGGAACGGCGCTCCACAATCGGAGCCGGGATACTGGTGATTTCTTTACTTCTTAATTCATTCTTTTGTTCTTAGTTTTTATCCGATACCTCGTTCTGATTATCTACCGCATCATGTATACCTCATGACCTCGCTTACATTCCGGAGTTCTTCTGGTAGTAGTATAAATAGCCTGTCAGTAGTTGGTAGTACTCAGACGAAAAATCTAGTTGTCTTCCAGTCTAGTCTTAGTGCAAACCTTCTCTTGTTACCCTCCGACTATCCCGTTCAACTTCCCGACCTCCCGACTCCGTAACATCGGTCCCGATCGGAATCCCGTCGGAACCCTCCGGATACGTTCGGATCGCCCTCGGAAATTGCGGCACAAGGGCTACGGAAGCGCGTCACCGAATAGTGTTCGCGACAGTGTCGTTCTGCACGGGACATAACAGTATTTTTCGTCTGATCTTCCATACCCATGTCTGATCCCCCGATACCCCCTAGACGTCAGGCCATGCCCTAAGTTTGAGGCTTTTCTGACTGGTTATAACCACCTTTAAGAAAAGCCTTTCTGGTGGTTATAACCACTGCCACTCACTATGCTTAATCAGCACCCTCTAGGGTCGAGCGGGCCCCTACATATATGGCAGGTTGTCGGGTGCCCTATTAATAAATGCTTTCCAGCATGTGACTCAAATACTGTACATCAATTGCAGCCCATTGCTCCTTCAATTATTGCACTGTATTGGAGAACACTTGTATATGAGAGCATTTATATTATAGCTAACATTGCATGGGCAAATTGGAATATTATATCCACAAAATGGCTGGATAGTATTGTTAACAATTGGATGTACTACTAGTATGAGTCATTGTTTACTGGTATTTACTAGTCAACAAACCAACTTAGGATAGAAGCTGTATGCCTGGCACTAGTGTAGCCTTTATGTTTGACAGTCCATGCAGCTTAAAAAATCAGAATATACCTAGTATAGAACTTTTGGAGCTAAATGAGGGTTTGTTGATGCCAACCGTGCCACGCGCCTGACGTTCCGATGTGCCGATGTCAAGCGCTTGTGAGCGCTATGCTTTGCGAACTTAGATCCATGAATATTAGGTTTTACCCTTGAATGGGGCTTTATTCCACATACATTGGGAATGAATATAATATACTAAAGATACAATCAACAATCATGTAAGTAATAGTACGCAGAACTGGAACGCCAGCCAAAACCTTCAATTGTGATGCCGAGATGAGCCGATTGCTCGGAAAATTGGTCCGGTCACAAGTGTGTCAGCACACCATCCACGAGCCCTAACTCTATGGCTTGTACTGGAACTGAGGGTCACAGTCGTGTTTAGAGTACCAGATACATTGTTTCCAGCAGTTTTAAACTTGTGACTTTTGTTGAGTCCAAGTCGAGTCAACCTGCATGTTTCAGACACGATGAAAAACATTCGATCCATGTACCTTGCCTTGATAGAATACAGAGCCTGAAATTAGTGAGTAGATTCAATCTATTAATCATTGGCTCTGATATAATATCATCCATTCCCTCTGAATAATTGTAGATGCTGGCGCGAGTTTTTTTCTAGTGAACTGACGGGCGCTAAATGAGCGCTAAGGAGTACCAAGTGACCGGTTATTGAATAACCGAAGAGCCGGGCCAATCGGAAACTCTCGGCAGGTCACGTTGCTGATGTTTTCCTTCTACTCGACATCATCGCGACTGTTGTTTAACAGTTTCCATTGCAGTTTCCGTTGAATTCTGGGGAAGCTATCCTCATTCAGCCTCCTACACTGTGGTAAGGGATTGTCTCAGTCATTTGGAGTCTTGCTGATGTTACTTAGTGAACATTTCGATTTTCTGGTCGATGAGCCTCCTTGTCTTTTGCTGCCTTGTTGTCTGTTGCAAAGATAACCCTAACACCGCGCCCACTAGCCAACTAGCCAACTGTTTACCCATGTAACCATCCATCCGCCCCTACAATCATTCATAAACCCAAGTGCCGAATTCTCCCACTAAACCAGCACCCCAAAGTAAGTGTTTGTTTTCAAGAACTCAGTAAGAACTCGGTAGGCCTTTGTACCATGGCCTAAGCCTTTTATTGACATTTAACCACCATCTGCATTCACGAACCCATCGCCACGTCACCAAAACCACCACTGCGTCACCAAAACCAACCACTGTGTAACATTCACCTCGCTGACAAACAAAACGGATCCCCAAGTCCGTCAGCCTCGAATCCACTAGCATCAAGTCCCCAAATCCACCAGCGTCAAAACCCAAATCCGGCGTCAATTCAAACCCACAGACTCACTGCAACATCCCCAAAATCACCGTTGAATCCCTGTGACTGGACAGCATGCAGTGCCACACCCACCACTGCATACTGTCGCATCCCAAAACCCACCACTGCATCTACAAACCCACCACCGCACCTACCGCCACATCCCAAACCTACCGCCGTCAAACCAAACCCAAATCTCCCAACGCTGAATGCCCCTCCAAACCAGCGCCGCAAATCTCCCAACGCCGAATGCCCCGCCAAACCAGCGCCACATGCCTCGTAAAATCGAACCAAATCTCCCAATTTGTCCATGGCGCAGCATTGGCATGTCTATGCAGGTGCTCATGCTTATCCGGACATAAATTAATTTGGGTTGTATGCCCTACATTATTTTATTTGAATTTATCTCATGTATACATTGAATAGTATAAATAAATGTGGTTTGTTGATCAGCAAACAATAGTAAACAAAGGCGCGTTGATATTCCTGCCCACTGCCTATATAGGGTCCATGTAAGGACCAGTATATATGTAGTAGTAGGAGCATTTGGGTGGTGGTGGTTACAACCACTATAAAGGCTTTTTCAAAAACTGGTTATAACCAGCTGGGAAGGCTTTTTACTATGGCAATAGGTGTAGACGTTCCCAACAACCTATATCTAGATCCCCCATCCTTCCGCAAGGTCTTACTCAGTTCCTTCCTCCACGTCCGAGCTACGGTTTTTCAAGTTTCGCTACTTATCGCGACCCAGCCCGCCAATCAATATCTTCAGAACCCGAATTGTCGACCGCCCAGTCAATATCTCAGCATTTCTCTCGACAACGTCGACAGGCAATCGGTCCTCCGCCCCCTGCTTCAGAATCCGGTGATCCCACTCCTGATCCTCCACCCGCTTCGATTCACGGTGACCCGACAGGACCTCCTCCAGATCCTGAAGATGATCCTGATGACAACGGTCCCAGTGGAGGCGGAGGACCAGGCGGTCCCGGTGGCGGCGGTGGTGGTCCTCCTCCTCCTCCTCCCGACAATAACGGTAATGACCCTCTACCGGACCAGCCGAACGTGGAACAGGCCTTCTACAACACCATGCTAGGTCTCAATGCTTTCCTTAATCGTCCTCACATTTCCTCGACAAAATCTCGTCTCAAAGAACCAGCTAGTTTCTCCGGTACCGACCCCGAAAAACTCCGACCATGGCTCATCGACATCGCAATGCACCTTTCCGATCGTCCTGACGATTTCCCGACGGATGAAAAGAAGGTGAATTTCGCTTTGTCTTTTCTAACTGGTGTAGCCAAGGATTTTTTCGCTCCTGATATCTTCACGGCCCTACAAGATCCTTTCGCTCGGGTTCCAGCGTGGCGCACCTGATACTGTAGGATCTAT
>QLOY01006683.1:0-15713 GCA_003313965.1 Megacollybia marginata
GGGCCCTGCCTAAAGCCTGAGCAAAATATATTATATTCTGTCTGGTGGGCCCTTGCTGGAATGTTGGACAGTATATAAAAGATTCTGTGATATTTAACTTGCAGGTCATTCCCTATATTCTAGACCTAAGTTATATATTATCTGGATAATAATACCCCTGAAGCCATGATGGACGGCCACCCAATATCCCATCCTAGGATTCTGGTCATTTATAGAGCGGTTATAGCCATATATTGGGGTGCAATTATAATATTCCTGCTAAAGCATCTCGTCAGGACTGCAGGAATTGGGTTTGTGATACTTGCCAGGTGTCATGAGGGGGTAAACATAGACATGGATAGTAACAGTAACACGGGTTTGATTGTAGAACATGTCATCTGGCATGTCACATGCCTCAGCATATCATGTGATGGTTGGGTGGTTGGCCCTCAGAGGCCCTTAAAAAAAAGTATACCCTATATCTTACAAATAATTGCCAGAATCCCCTTGATGATGACACTGAATTTGAGGTCCCCCCCATGAAAATTTGCCCCATGATGGTGTGCATGACTGAGCAGGACCCTAAAAAGTTATGGATATTGTGGCCCTAAAGGGCCACATAGCCTTCTAACTTTGTAGGGCCATGCCCAAATTGATCCCCCAAATAACCTCAAGTGGTGCAACATGTTTATGTGTATATAGTAGTCTGGTTGGCACCCTTGGAGCATGGGTGGCCACCATGGCTAATTCCCATTATCTCCTGGCCAACACATCCCAACAAGTTGGTGCTCACTTTAAAGGCAGAAGCTCAAATGATGCTGTCAATTTTATCACTCAACCCAGCAGATCTAATTTCACTTGAGATCATGTCTCACCTGGAAAGTGCATTGCACATCTGGTTTCCCTCATGAGCTCTGTGGTCAAACCACTGTGGATAGATCTTTTGAGGAATTGGCAGACTCAAGTGAGCTTGCAGAGCTCCTTGTTTCAATTACTTCCTCCTCTTAAGTGTGGGCCATTTTGTCTTAGGTTTTTGCTCTGGACTCGGATTTGCCACCCAATAGGGATGGCCCACTGAGTGAAGATAGCCCATTTAGTTAGTTTGTCAATGATAACAAGTACGTTGTTGTACCCGTTCGAAAGTGGCAGTTCCGGGATGAAATCCATGGAAACCACTTCAAATGGGCGGGACAGTATAGGGATAGGTTGCAGCATACCAGTGGGCGAATGAGTACGTGGCTTAGACTTCTGGCAAATGTTGCAGGTGTTAATAGTAGGAGTCACGGTTGACGATTCTAACCAATTCTGGTTCCGATTCTGATGCTGATTCTGATGATTCAGCCCAACAGACGATTCTGTGCAGTCTTTACCACTGTACAGACTTTGGTTATAGTGGATTATATAATCATACTATATAGCTTGGCACATCTCGGCAAATCCACTAGAGGCCTCACGCCATCCCATCAAGAAAGGCGTCTCTGTGCCCTATTCTCAGCCGCTTCCAACCAAGGAAATAAACTGGACTGTTGCATTCCAACCACCTTTAGAGACAAGTCTTGTCGGTAGCTGGGCAAAGAAACTCTCAGTCAAAGGCTGAGATGATGTCAGATTTGGCATAGACCTTGCAGTAGAAATGCCTGCAGAAATTTTCCAAGAAAAGGACTATCTTAACCGCAGATTCTTCCAAAAGTGAGCCTTCTATCTTGCAACTCTCGCAGCTGTGTTGAGTGACCTGAAATCCGGCATCAGCTTGGACGTGTCGTACCATTCTACCTCTGACACACCACGACTAACAAATCTCATCCTTTGTGAAGGTGAAGGTATGCTCAGCTTATCCCTACACTTTAGCTTGCTCTGCTTAGATGAAACAAAAAGCGGTCTCAAAATGCTGCATGCAGAAATCTGTATCATTCCTGTACTTCCATCCAAATTTCCTATTCCCATCCACCATCTCTCCCCATCTCAGCCAAACATTCGTATATCATCTGAATCTGACACCCATCAACCCATGACGCTCTACAACACCGCTCCTTTAACTGCTACAGCAACCAGAAGCCATCTTCTTTCTGCCCACACCTTGAAACAAAGTAGCACATCATTCAGCAATGCATTGTCCCTTCTCCGTGTATGGGCAAACCAATGATGAATGGGAAGGTGAGAAGGAATAAATGATTACAAATATATTGTTATGGACGATACAGTGATGAGATCGATGAGAATCAAAGGCAGAATCGAGGGCAGAATCGAGGTGGTCAAAGTATGTGATGATTCTGGCCGATTCTGGTCGTCAGAATCGACTGAAGAATCGATCCAAGAATCGGCCGGAATCGTCTACCGTGACTCCTACTAATGTATCGCTTCAGGTCCCAGGACATCTTTGGCCAATAGTGGGAAGCAGCGAGCCGATTATAGCATCGGTGGTATCCTGCATGGGCTGCCTCCATGTAACTGTTATGTACCTCAGCCATGACTGCAACCCGCTGAGAGGTAGGAACACAGAGCTGATTGTTCCCATTCCAATCCTCGAAATATAACATCCCATCATCACTGTAATGATATTTAGGATGTAAAGGGTGATTAGGACGAGACTCAGCTCGCAAATCAGCTATGATGGTAGCAAAGTGATCATCCTTTTCATATCCCATTCGCCATTCCTCAATAGTAACCGGATCCATAGAAACAAGTAGATTGTAATTCCATGTGGTGTAGTATTCCTCGATCTCTTTTCCAGAGGGGTGAGTGATGCTGAAGTGAACTGAATTGGTTGTGGTACTCACATCCCCGTCCTCCTCCTGGATACATTTGCTAGCTATAGAGAGTAATTTTTCCTCAAAGCGAGGGGCTAATTCCTCATACATATCACGTAGTGGGTCCATGGTTGAAGACGAAGGGATAGGAGTGATATTAGTAACGTCGGGGCTGGTGTGATAGGGAATTCATCATTGAAGTCAGGAGATGGGGTCTACATTAGAATGAACCTTGCCTGCACAATGGATTATCTGCAGTTTCGGATAAGCAGCAAAAACTGTTCCCCAAGTCAATAATCTTCGGTTCACATTCTGAAACGTGGTGCTCTAGGTGAGGGCCGCATGGTCGGTGATCGCCAAAACCTGCTCGCCTTCCAGGAACAGCTGGAATTTGATGAGAGCCTCCTTTAATGCCAAGGCCTCTCTTTCGGTGGCAGAATAATTTCGTTCTGGAGGCTTGAGGACCCGAGACCAGTAGGCGATTACTCGTTCTACATGAATGATAGTCTCATCGAATTCCTTGTGCCAAGTGTTGGATGCCAGAACGTCGTCATGTTCCTTTGAAACGGATACCACTAGTTTGGGAATGGGCTCACCTTTCTCGTAGGCGACCCTGAGTTTATCGTACAATTTAGTTTCCAGCAGGTCATTTATTCGAATAGGCTGAACTTGTTGTAGAATTCCAGCTAATCCATAATCACACGTGTCAGTGTATACGTGGTAAGCTCGGCCTGGCATTGCATATCCCTGTACTGGAGCATTAGTTAGCACTTGTTTGCATAGATCAAAAGCCGATGAATTCCTGACCAACTCCAACCGTTTTCCTTCTTTAAGAGTTGGAACAAAGGTTTAGCGATCCAGGCATAGAACGGAACATAGGATGAGAAATATACCATCATGCCAAGGAACTGTTGGAGCTGTTGCACGTTCTGGGGTTCTCAGAGTCGTAAAATTGTGTCTACTTTCTCCTTGTGGGTGGATAATCCCAGACGTGATACTTTCTGTCCAAGCAAAAGAAGGGATTGATACGCGAAGTGACACTTACTCGGTGACAGAGTAATGTTAGCTTTGATTATGGCTTGAAGTACTTGGTCAAGATGTCGGATGTGATCCTCAAATGTAGTAGAAAAAATGACGATATCATTGATGTATACCAAAGTGAATATCCAAAGGAAGGGGGCAAGAACTCCTTGCATGACCCTTTGGAACACGCTGGGACTGTTCCGATAACTGAAAGGCATGCATTTGAACTGGTATAGCCCGTGATGAGTTCGGAACGCAAGTTTCTCGGAAGCAGTTGGTGTCATTGTCAGCTGAGTGAAACTGGCCAGCGCATCTAGCGGAGAAAGCCATTGCGCTCCTGTTAGTGCTTGGAGAATGTCTTCTTGCTTTGGAAGAGGGAACTCGTCAGGTACTACTAGCGAGTTAACTGAGCGTCAAAGATCTATCACCATACAGGGTTTATTGTTGCGGTAGACTATGAATACAGGGGCACCCCAAGGACTATTGGAGGGCTCTATGACGCTGAGCTGAAGCCAGGAATCCATTTGTTTGTCTATGACCTCCTGGTTGGCCGGTGATGCGCTGTATGGAGGTAGAGAGATAGGTTGGGTGTTCAGTTGTAAGGTGATATCAATTTGCTCTGGATGGTTTCCTAACATCAGGAAAAACCCTTTTTAACCTGGATGCCTCAAGGTTGACCTGGATCAACCTATGTCAACCTTGGTCAGTCCCAGGTTTAAGTCTCAATTTTCAGGTCAGCCAGGTCAACCTAAGTCATGTCTAGGTTAGCCCAAGTCAACCCAGGTCAGCCCAGGTCATGTCTAGGTTAGTCCCAGATCAGCTCAGGTTGACTTAGGTTGACTCAGGTTTACTCAAGTTTGCCAGGTTTGCCAGGTCAAAAAGGGTTTTTCCTGATGAACCAGCCATCTAATCCAAAAGCCTCATGATTCCTCTCTATGACCTGTTGAATTAGCTGTTGCTGTGCCTCAGATAGGTCTGGTGAGATATGAATCTCACTTAGTAATTGCTCCGAGCTTGCTTCTTCCAGCGCTACCTCAGCTGTCTTGGGCCCTCCTTCAACGGCCTCTTCTCCTGGATTGTCACTCTGCCTGATAGCATTTTGATGTGCCTTAGATGTTACGTCCCCATGGCTACGAACAGTGCTGACTCGTACTAGCGCCTGAATTAAACAGGAGTGCTGGTTTGCTCTGGACTGAGAGATATGGTGTGTCTTGTCAAGCCAGGTTCCAGGATTTCGGGCCTTACCTAGAATATGTCCCTCCAGGACCACTATCGGAGCTGAAGAGAAGTTGGATACATGGAGTAGGGGCTTCTGTGCAGTGATCAAAGTGTCGGGTGCTGCATAGATTTCTTCTGGGTGTCCATTAGAGTGAAATTGTCATTTGACGAATAGAGACTCTACCCCCTCCAGAAAGAAGGCATGAACTGGAACTGCAGAACTAGAAAAGGTGGGAATGATAACTCTTTTCGCAGCAATGACCTGACCTTGTTGTTGGCATGAACGCAACCGTCTACAGGATCGCTTCTCTTTCTGATGACGAGCGAGATCTGAGGGAGTATGTCAGCTGTTTTTATGAGTAGTGACCCTGAATGCGTGTCCCTCATCATCAATGAATGGAGTGCCTACCGAGTTAAAGACCTCTGTCTCTCTTCCTGAGGAACCAAAGATGACAAAAGATTTTGAATCTCGTCGAATAAGCGAAAGACTGTACTGATCGGCGAAATCATTTCCAAGAATGAAGGGAGTAGTCCCACGTAGGCTTCCACTAATAATTCGACTGGGCCACTTTCAGTGGGGAAGTACAAGGTCAATGGCATGTAACCTGAAATGGTGCTTTTGCCGGTAACCTGCACCAAATTGATTCGTTGCCCTTGCCGGACCCTGGCTTTATGGTGCAGGAAATCATAGGCTTGCTGAGAGATGAGCGTTATATCCGACCTGGAGTCGAATATGAGACACATATGGTCGTCAAGACTGTTTACGCTCACCTCCACCTCTGTGGCTTTAGACCCTAAAAACGAACAGCCTGGTGGGCGATCCATTTTACGTGCCATTTTCAAGGGTGATTTAGAGAGCGAAACTTCCAAACCTGATGCTGTGAAGCTACTGCTGGTGACCATTCTAGCAAGATGCTGGCGCGTTCTTCGGTTTAGTGATGGTTTGACATGGAAAGTGCGACAAGCGGTGTCAGGCGTACCAATTCAGAAACCTGTCAGTGAGAAAGGTGGTGTAGAAGACTCAAGATTAGTGGAATGCGGTAGTGTAGAATCTGAAAGTGAATTAGTAGTGGAAATATAAGTTTTACCTTGTCTATATTCGATTCCCTGCCCCTCCAAGACCGTCGCTTGACCCTGCGGATGCGACACTTTGGAAGTCTGGAGGCCTAAGCAAAATCCTGTTCCTCACCTTCACTCAACCTGTAGTATAATTCGTCATAATCATCCTGTTCCTTCAGTTCCTCCATAGAGCATTCAGCGAGGCAGGTTCTAGCTGTCCACATGCCTTTCTTGGAGTGCTTGCATTCATTATCCCAATGCAGTTCACTCCCACAATGACGACACAGTCTGGCTCCTTTACTCTTTGGGGTGGCTTTCCTAGAGATGACACTGTCGTCTTTAGGGAAACGCGGAGGAGGAAGCTCACCTCCAATGAGGTTTACTCTAGCCTTCAGGGATTCGGATCGGGATCTTCTTTGATGATGAGAAGAAACTTCCTTCCACCAATCGATCCAATCTGGATTACCGGTGCTGCCCAAACGCATAAGGCTGTCCTCGTGGTAACAGATCACAGCTTGGAACTCGATGACATCCTTGTACGACTGTGTCGTCAGGATTGTCAACCAATTGGCCAGCGCTGTATCCATCACTTCCATGATGATCTCCGAATCATCCAGGTTATTAACAGTGGTAAGTAGCTCATTCTTTCGGATAAAATACTCACTGGGACTTTCTTGGTAATAGCCTGGCTCTCGATAGTATGCCTTACTTGCTTTAGCCTTCATCCTGTCCAGCCATTTTCGATTCATGAAGTACGAACTGACGGTGTTTCGCAGTGATACCCAGTTCTTCTCAATGGAGTGACGGTAGCAGAGTAATACCATGTTTCTGCAGAACCGGTAAGTCTTTGTGGTACCAATTCTCCTAGCTGCTGAGAGATTAACGCAGATTTATTTGCCAGACGAGAGACCTTGCTCATCCATCAAACAATGTCGTCCGTATTTCCATCCCATTGGGGTATATCATTTAGCTTGAGCTTGAAGTCAAAATGGTAAGTCAGTAATGGCTTTGATGCTATGCTTGAATGATCCTGTGGAGCACTAGAACCGTGTGGAGGCCCAGGCAGTGGGTGCCTACCTCCATTAGCACCAGGATTACTGTTATTTCCATCATTGGGATCATTGGGGTCTCCACCTGGCATTCCCCCTGCTCCTTGGTTATGACAGTTCCCTGGATTGATTTGCTCGGGTGCTGTTTCTCTGAAGATTTCTCCTAACCACTCCGTCCTCTTCAGGGGATTCATGAGGTGAGCATTAGGGCTAGGAGCCAAATTTGAGAAGTGAGCAGCGGTGTGGAAGGGTGGTGGGACTCATTTGTCGCCACCCTCCATTAGTGTGGTTTCATCACTAGCATTCGTTTTAGTGTCTTGATATTGACCATTCTCAGATATTGAACATTTCGACTCTAGCAGCACTACTTCAATCTGATACCCGATTATCCATTTCACTACTCTATCCAAGCCTTTGATACAAGTTCATTGGTACTCTCTATTATATTATCATTTACTTTCATTACCTACTCCACCAACCGAATCCAAAGGACTCAAGTATCCGCCCCACCCGATCATCTGCACTACACCTTGAGCAAGTGTATCAAGGCTTGGCCAACCTTGAAGTGATGTGGTTTAGACTGGTGGCAAGCCAATACAAGATCCTGAGGTGCAGGAAGGTTCTATTTGGGAATAACTCAATGGACTCTTTTTACGGACTTAGATACATTTTGTTTGTATCATGACTAATCAATCAATTCTTGTCCTGAGCCGTGATCTGAGAGCCCGAGCACACCCAATTGAAGAGGTTTCATTTGGGCACGACTAGAATAAGTAAGACTCATATTTAACTAACTGTTTCAGCTACGACTAGAGCCCAACAACCCCTGAAACCCGACATTCCTTCTTCTAACCTCACAGCCCCATCTCAAGCCCGACCATCTTCCCCTTCGTTCTGCCTAGGAACGCAATCTCCTTCAACAGCGGATACCGGTTCTACTTGGGTATAAAGGTTCATGCGGTGGCTTCGTATGGTGCTGATGGTATCCTGCGGTTGGTGAGCAAATGGTGAGTTCAGTACTCAACTGCATCTGGAAAAAATGACTTAGACCTATGTCAACCTGAGGCTGCTCAAGTCAACCTGTGATCTCTATATCAGCCTTGAATGACTATATTAGCCTCAAGTTTGGCAAGTAGACTAGGCTGCCAAACTTGAACTTTGGTCAACCTTGGGCACAAGTCTAAGGATTTTATAATTAAAGAGTTGATTTAAGAGACTTGAAGTATTTGAACCTTAAACTCAAGTTAATCTCTCACTATCTCCAAGTCAACCTAGGGCAACTTAATATCAGCTGCAAGTCTAGGAAAGCTACCTCAAGTTGAACAGATACAGCCTAAGCTAACTCTAGATTTCAGACATGCCTAGACTTGTGCCCAAGGTTGCCAAAATTTTGACTGGGCTGGCCAAGATTGAGCTCAAGCCAACTTTAGGTCAACTCCAAGTCTACCAAAGCTACCTCAAGTTGAGCAAATTCAGCCTAAGCTAACTCTAGATTTCAGACATCTCTAGACTTGTGCCCAAGGTTGCCAAATTTTTGACTGGGCTGGCCAAGATTGAACTCAAGTCAACCTTAGGTCAACTTTATATCAGCTGCAAGTCTACCAAAGCTACCTCAAGTTGAACAAATGCAGCCTAAGCTAACTCTAGATTTCAGACATCCCTGGACTTGTGCCCAAGGTTGCCAAAATTTTGACTGGGCTGGCCAAGATTGAGCTCAAGCCAACTTTAGGTCAACTCCAAGTCTACCAAAGCTACCTCAAGTTGAGCAAATTCAGCCTAAGCTAACTCTAGATTTCAGACTTGTGCCCAAGGTTGCCAAATTTTTGACTGGGCTGGCCAAGATTGAACTCAAGTCAACCTTAGGTCAACTTTATATCAACTGCAAGTCTACCAAAGCTACCTCAAGTTGAACAAATGCAGCCTAAGCTAACTCTAGATTTCAGACATCCCTAGACTTGTGCCCAAGGTTGCCAAATTTTTGACTGGGCTGGCCAAGATTGAACTCAAGCCAACTTTAGATCAACTTTATGTCAACTGCAGGTCTATCAAAGCTACCTCAAGTTGAACAAATGCAGCCCAAACTAACTTTAGATTTCAGAAATCCCTACAAAGTCGAACTCAAGTCAACTTTATATCAAGTGCAAGACTACCAAAGCTATCTGAAGTTGATGGAAAGCTGATGTACCTACTAAGAGTCAGACCTCAAGAACCCTAATTGCTGTCATATAGAACCATAACCCGGTCCTCTGCTCCACCTCTATAGTCTGCCTGAATCTTGTGCTTTACACGAACACCACGCTCACTAGAAGATCTCATCTAAATTGTTGAAAAGGATAGGGTTGATGCCAGCATCAGATACTTTATTGTCACCGTGAACCAAGATAGACAACTGGTGTTTCCCACCAATGATCACTGTCCTAATGTCGTCTTTCTTTGACATTGTTATCTAGTAGGAGAGTCAGGACTTGCATATATGGGTTGAGATAGACGTACAGAGAACAGTGAACATGAGCTACCGCAACCTTAGTTGATAACGAGAAATCCGTACCGGCCATAAGAACATTATTAAGACTGAATATCTACTTATCCAGTGATGCAATATAGAACAGCTGACATTCTTGCCCCAGCCTAGAAAACATTGTCGCCAGTAGATAATGATAAGACATACTTACCGCATGCTAAAATTCTCATTCCTTCCATTAATGACTTCCTTAACTATCCAATCTCCTCTCTTAGCCAATCAGCCTTTTCACGCAATTGATGATGAGTTGCATTCCGGAATTGAAAGGGATTGTAGGCTAGAAGTTGGTATGCCTTCATTTTACTGCGAATTAATTCAGAGTGTTAGATGACCGACGGTACCTACTCATATACGCTTGACAATGAATTGCGCGGAAGGGCTGGCACGGATCTTGGTTCAGTCGTCAACGAGGGGCTAATTATCTTGCAGGTAAGTAAGCGACTGCTTGTGCTCGAAGAGAAAAATTACAATGCGGTGCAGCCACTGTTGAACAGGGGTGAGCCGACATCAGTGTTGTTGAGGAATGAGCGACGCTGTAACTCGTTGAGTGCAGGTAACGTCGGCTCGAGTTTCTAAGGAAGGTCAATGTTCGGGATGGATGTGCTGTCGATTAAGATGTTCATTGTGCGGCCCTGTTTTTGTACTGTCTGGATCGAGGGTTCATCTTCATAGATGTTAAGCTGCTTGCGTTGCCTACAAACTTGTCAACAGGCCAGAAGAAATAATCCCAAAAGCGGACCTGACAGTTCTCCATGATCCCTCGGGTTGTTGAAAAGTCTTGACTTCTTGAACTCGTTGAACTCAATCATCTGGGGGAAAGAACTGGTGGCAAGAGCTATCTCACAAGCTGATGGCAAAGGAGGACACCTTGATTCGTTCTGGCAACCCCAGAGACCTGGATTACTCAAGACAGGGCAAAGTCGAATTGAAAAAGGCGTAGGAGGCAGTGACGGCAGTGCAAGCGCAAATATCGTTGGTTTGAAGACCCAGTGTGGACAAAGTATCCACACCAGCTAGGTGGGTTCCTTGGCGTGCGAAATCTATGCTTATCAGCAGCCAGAGTCAGTAGTTCAATCTCCAACTCACAAAGTTTATGCTCGGTCAGGTTGATCCACCGTCGGCGCTAGGAGAAGAATTGAGCATAGCTAGAGGCTGTGGGTGCAGAATTTCCCACATACTGTCCTTTGCGAGGTGGACCAACACGACAGGGTTGAGCTAACACTGAAGCTTACAGCCTCTGAAGTGCTCGTACCTGCCTCTGCGATCATTCAAACAATCATGAAAATAGAACGGATACAAACATGATAGCAGTGCTACATCGTAGATAGCAAAAGACACGGCAAGAAAAGTAGGTGTTCGGGCATGCGCAAAACAGTGTTCAGATTGCCGTAATTGGGTGAACTGATTCATCCTAAAAACTGTATAAACAAACTGGAGGGAGTTGCCGTAGTCATGTACCAACCAATGTGTTTGAAATCGACACTTGAGTTTCCTGAACTGCTTCTGAACCTCTGGATCTGGAGAAAATTTCCATCCAATCAACGAAACTACTACTTGATCAGATGCGGCTGTCTGCATAGGCGGTTCACAGCTGCAAGGGAGTTCCGTGAGGAGGTAAATAGGCGTTCTGAATCGAGTTTGGGGGTGCTCCCAGACCCAATGCCACGAGTGAGAAGAGAGAAACAAAATATGCAGCCATACCATCGCAATAACGCACCACAGCTTCCTGATACCACCGACGTTCCAAACTTCTAGTTGCTCCAACCAGAAAACCATTAAGAACAAACGGAAAGATATACACATACTGACAAATGAGATGATCCCAAGCTCAACAGTTGCAATGCTGATGTTTTTTCAGTGGCTGCCAGAGCTGGAGTGCGATGTGATGGGACCTCCTAGGGAGGATAGTGTTAACTTGTGAACAGTGGAGTATAATCATCACAGACTGTTTTGCAAACAAGCCCATTCATCGGCAGTGCTTTTGCTGTAAATCAAGATATATCTACTGTACTGTACACTATTTTGGTATTTTGATTTCAGACCTATTAAAAATATCAATTCATTGCGCACACAGAAGGAAACCGCAGACCTGAACCACGATCCTACGCCAAAACCTCTTGTCCGCCGCCCTTCGCATATAGTGCCAATATCTGATTCTCCCAATTTCGTAGTAATGTACTGCGTCGGCGAGGATATTATGAGGTCCGTATCCGAAGATCGTGATGTACGGACTTCGCCCGTGGTAATCGTTTCTAAACCTCAATCGAGTGCAAAGGGATGAAGAAAACACATACGCATACACCCAGTTGATACTTCCACTCGACTCTGGCCAGGCGACGTTTAGCCAATCCACCAGCTCTTTTAAAAATCGCGCCGCTTCCACACGGTTAGCTCTTGATATGTTTGTTTGCACCCAATATCTGACTGTCATCTATGGAGGGTTCAGAAACCTAAAGAACATATAAGATACCTACGTATTGAAACTTGGAAAGCCGTGTGACTGTGACGCTCCGTGACATACTGCATTATGAAGTTGGTCCAACAGATCCATATAACAGTAGTCCTTACTTATGGAGACAATTGTGCCGCTCAACGAGGACACCAGAGCAGCGCCTAAAGAGAACAGTAGCATTTTAACACCTGCGTTGGTGGCAGAGGCACTGAGAATCTGGTAATACAGTGGGATAGAAAGCTCCAGTAACAAACACTATGGCCTGTAAACCCAAAGCTATCAGGATCACCCTAGTTCTAAACAGTCTTGGAGGCACAATAGGTGATTTCTTCATAGCACTCGCTATGATCAAGAGACCTCTCACAATAAGAAGGGTGATTGTCTCAGCAGATCACCAGGCTGTTTCACTTGCATTGAAGCCTATAAGAATACGCACCACACCATCCAGAATCAAACCTAGGCCAATGAAGTCGAAATCATTTACGAGTTCTTTCCATGTACGGTTTTTAGTTGGGTTGAGGTCAAGATAGAAGAACAAGATCAAGGCAGTGAAACCATCGGTCGGAAAGTTGATGTAGAGATACCATCCAGGAAACATGATCAGTCAAGACACAACCCAGTAACGGGCCCAGTGTCAGTAGGTCAGTGACCTGACACTGGAAGTCATGACTTACGACTTTCCACTAAGTCAGTAAACTGACCTTCCGTAATGTCAGATCATCAACATGCGACTATTCACGTCCTTACTTGAACCCAGAGCATGAAGTCGCAGTGATATTCCATATTTAGCAAGTCGCCGACTGTGAGAAAAGTCAGGCTGACCTGACTCTGCTGACTTAGTGACTTTACCGGTAACCACCAGAAAGTCAGCAACACTGCGTTACAGTAACAGGCCCACAACACTTGCAATGCCCCTACCAAGTCGTTTGGATGATATCACTGATGAATCTGAATAATACCGCCACCACCCACGCCTTGGACAGCACGGCGGACTATAAGCCACACAGTATTTTGAGCAGCTCCGCACAACGCAGAGCCAATCGAGAATATGCCCACAGACGAATAGAGAATAGGTTTTCGGCCAGTCAGATCTGAGAGCCATCCATTAATTGTTGAGACTGCAGCGGCTAATAAGTAGGCACTGCTAACCCACTGACTGTAGTTTTGACCATCACCCAGGTCTCCAATTATGGCTGGTAGTGCGAATACAGTCTGATGAATGGTCACCAAGAACAGACAACCCATCAAGCCAATGAGGGCAATCCACAGATGACGATTCTCAGGCAGGTCGTGTGTTTCATTTTGTTTCCAATTGGCTCCCGGTTGGGATTTTTTGCTGTGAGCATTGGCTGTGTTTTCATCCATAATAGGAGGAAATTCACCAGGTACAGACATGGCAAGAGCAAGAGTAGGTGCACGACGAGAAGCCACATTGTATAGACTTATCCATTTAACTGCCGAGTCAGCCGAATGATGGCGACATGCAGAATTGCGACTACCATAAAGTCTGATATGCATATTTACTTTGCCAATTATTCACAAGAAATGTGTCGCACTCATCCAGGACGTTACTCCAGCGCCATCCTTGCGGCACCCCGTGCCTATAGTCCGGGAACAGCATACAGCCTTGTTGTATTTCATGTAGAGGCACTACAGCTCCTTCCACTTGCGCAGGTTTCCGGATATGATGCATTCCATGGTTTGCCTCCGGGAGGTTGCGTAATTTGGTATACCATTCAACATGAGCAAGGGGATATCAGGGATACAGGTGTGGGGTGGTGGTCACAGGGAGGGTGAAAATAACTTTGATTCTACCTATTCGGCAACCTAGGGCAGAGTCACTGGCAGAAGAAGGATGTAGTATTAAAATTACCTTGCAACCCTGTAGATTCTGCATCATCCCTCGTAAGTACCACAACAGTATCAAACTGGGCAGGTGTGGCCTTTATAGTATGAGCATCATCTGTGTCATCCTCTTGCATTCCGACCAAACCCAATTTGAACTGCCGGTAGATGTTTATACTTTGAAAAGGGAAACCGGTAATACGCTGTGCATCTTTGACTTTTTTATGCAACCGGAAATCCTGTACAAATTTGAGAAGCGACGCTCGCAGAGTTGGACATGAATGATCCTTCTGGACAGTGGTGAAAGAGCGATTCACATGAGTTGGTCGCTTGGCTAGAGAAATGTGGCCTGGCAAAACCCTGTCAGCCTTCGGCGCCTTCACGTTTTGGTACTGTTCCGAATCCTTCCTAATATGTCTCTTGAAACAAGCAACCTTTTCTTGTCTCTCTAACCATTTTGTCATTTGCGGTGTTTCGTCTCTCTTGTTCGAGGCTCTCCATCCCTTCTTTGCAAATTCGATGTGTAAATGTTTGAAGACTTCTGTGTTGTAATTGTTGGTGGTGCCGAAGAGCTCGATGCAAGTAACATAATGAAGTAGAGAGTGGAACTTCGGAATGTTGAAATCGTTTTTGTCCCCCCAGACCCGAACCCGTAGAAAATAACTTCTATTCTCCTTCCATACCTGCAATGCGTCCTTCATATATCCCAAGGTGGTTTCATCATGGCTTTCATACTGTGCAAGATGCATGAAATCTAGAAGCGCTTTACATGCCCTCAGTCCTTCAGCTGGTATTTGTCCAACCAGGCAGCCCAGGAGAATTTTGGCTATGTTTTTCCTCTCCAGGCCAGACATGTTCTGCAGTCCAGTGATGCCATTCGGAAGTCGTGTGACCCCGAATGCAGACGAGCATCAAGCTCCTTCTCTCCCATTACTTTCTGCACCCAAGCAACCAGATGCTTTAATACCCCCTGATAAAGCTGGTGGAGAACATCTGAAGTCATGGAAAGGTGAAAGGCAAATCATGCCAAAAAGGCACAAACACTCCAGATCCCATACCCTGCAACAGACACCGGTTATAGAAAGCACTGTTTGACTTAGCGTTATTCTTCGCTTCCTTTAGAATGTTAGTCGTCCACTTATAAGTGCGATCAGGAGAAGTGTCCATACTGCCCATTTCATCCTGATGGCAGATGCACCTAGGACATGTTCCGTACTTTGTACATGAGACTAGGCACTGTTCTGGATAGTCTGTGACATAGGCAGCCAATATAGGGACCACACAACGTGCCTTACCGTCTGCACATACCATAGGAACACCTCTGTCTATAGCAGCTTGCTTCAAGGGTGCGAAGATGCAGCTCATGGCTTCGTGAAACAGACGGCCTACATGAGAACGGTGTTCCTGCTTTGTGAGTTCAACGTGGCCAATTTTCATTGTTGGAAGGTAGCCAATAAGGATACAAGCATGTCTAGACAGTTTACGCCTGATGCTACAGGGAATGTTTCCCAGTGTAAGGTAAACAGGGTAAGCTGTTCGACCTTTACCGAAGTGGGCTAGCTGTGTTTTGTCAGATGCGACTATAAGTGGCGCAATGGTTTTCCCGCGTAGTTGTGGCACATGCTAGCAAGATTTAGATAAAATGTTGAGCGCAAACTTATCTTTGCCTACATGAAGTGTCCACCACCAATCACTGGTCCACATTTCTGTTCTCACTCTCATCCCCTGACTGAAGAGCTTCCTGGGTTTGTAGACAATATCATCTGCAAAAGTAGGATCCCCCAACAGTGTTTTCACGGCTTCCAAGGCGTCCCGATACC
>QLOY01006691.1:0-17233 GCA_003313965.1 Megacollybia marginata
AGACTCACTGAGTATCATTGATTGAGGGATCGTGAGTCACATCAATAAGTCTTGAGCTCTGATTGACCTGTAGGTCAACTCACATGGATAGCCGAGATCAATCCTGGGTCGTATCCGAGTCATTGGAATGAATCATGCATCATGATCCAGAGGAGTCGGGGGAGAACTTCTATCCCGATCCTGAGACGTTGGTGGTGGGTGGACAGCAGAGGTCAATTACTCCTTTGCTGGCTGACCCCTATCTGGAAAGCTCGATATTACTCACATAGATGGATGATTCGCAATATGTAGATGATTTATAAATAAATTGGCCACGAACCGCAGATCTTCTCTTTGGTCTCTTTGGTCTCTTTGGTAGAGACTAAACTTAGATGAAACTTAGACTGAGTCAAGGGACCAGACTGGAAATCCCGTACCGCAGGGGGTCAAGGCTGAAGTCTGAAAAATCTTCTGGCAACCTACCTCAGGCTAATATTGAGCCAAAGCCATTTAGACTCAGACAGAAATATGGTTTGTATTAATATTCCATTGAAATACATCCTATAACTCATGTAATGTTGTAGAGATTTCATGATGTTATCGCTCTCGAATCTTGATGAGTCGATTACGGAAACATCGGATCATTCTTTTCAAACTCCGCCCCAACATCGAACTTCTCACTGGGAGAGTTGCAAGTTGGATAGAGCACAAAAAGCATTGTTTATGATAAGTATAACATTGAATTAACATGTATGTACTGTACCGAGAATATCTACAAAGTTTGATGTTTCTAACGGGGCGCGCGCTGGGCTTCTGACGGCGCGGGAATAAAACATCATTTGTCACACCATATATCCCGCCGCTGTGCCGCTTTCCTCAGCAGTGTGACCTTAACGATACACATCGCACGTCCGAACGTTGATCATGAAACCTTCATGAAACCTTCCATCTGGGATAATGAACTGCGGCATGACTAAAAGCACTCAGATGGAACCCATTCAAAAATCAAAAACGGTGGAATTATTGCCGACTAGAACTCCGACTCGGCTTAGCACCCGTCAGAACTGAATAATTCCACGTCGTTCAATTCAGCACCGTTGCATGTTTGTTCTCACTGACCATAGCGTAATGCAGAGGCTATAAAATTCTTGTCTGGGCAGCCTAGAGCTGGCCTAGAGGTCTAAAGATTGCAGGTCTAATTTGCTTGCTGTCGTTATTCTACTACATCTCCAGTCATTTGTGAGCCGTCATTCTCTTTTCTCCACCTCTTCCTGACACGAGTCCAAGGTCGCCGATAGTAGCGATAACATCAGCCCCGAGTGCCTCAACTCCGAGTTAACAGAGTACCTGGCTGACCATATGCAAACTGGTAGGTAGAAAAAGCAGCTTCAAAGTGCAGCTGCTGTGTGGTGGTTTGTATTTTCATACAGATTTATGGAAATGAGATGGGAACACACTTCCAGACCTGGAAAAGTGTTGCATGTTCTACCTGACATCGAGTAGAATACCAAAACAGTGTAAATTTACCAGATGTTCAACCCCAGACTTCAAATTAGGCTGGTTCTTGCTCAAAAGCTTTTCTCTGAGTATAGATCCATCCACTAGCTAAATATCTAGAGCAAAGAAATTGTATTGAGCTTGCTACATTGGTGTTACAGGGTTGCACAAATAACTGTAAACAACAGTTTACATTGCTTCCCAAGTGCTCTCATGTCTGACCAAGCTGAAACTTTGTAGACAAGTGGAACTAGTCATCGTGAGGTGATGAAGGCAACATGGCTAATCTTGGTATTTCATTGATAGGCAACATGCAGCTGCTTGGTGTCAATGCAGCTGCTTGAGTAAGTCGATTTCCTCCTTTATAACTGAATATCCAACCTGCTTTAGGGGGTAATGCAATTCGTTATGGCCGAGCAGAACCTTGGAAAATTGTATACAATATGTGTGGGAGAACTCATCCAGAGAGGGGGTGGCCTCAAGGTCATGGTGATACCCGAGATACAAAGAATCGTGAACACAAGTTTGATACAGCTGCGGAGTTGCTTCGCTCGTGTTGTCCCAAGAAGGGTACTGCTCGCAAATCAGCTGGACCCCAGGACTTCACTGATGATGTCATTCCTGGGATCACTCACTCGCAGTTGGAATCAGATCAACTTCCTCCTTGTAATAGCCTGCCCCGCCAGGCTAAGCAAAAGCAGAAAGAACAACCAATCAACAACCTAGAGTCCACCAGGGAATGCTGATGAGAGTGACAATATTTGGGATGCATATACCGAAGACTCCGATCAAGATGCTGACTCATCTGACAATCCTTCCAAAAAGAGCAAAAGTACCGTTCAACGGTAGGGGTTCATCATGATTCAGGTTCTGATACCCTGCAAAAGGTGACAATAGTATGACCTTTATATATATAGCTAACCTTCAGAATAGAAACGCGGTCGTCAGCCAGCTGGGAAACCAGTATGAGAGTCAAAGCGGCTGAAGCAGCAGAACTCGAAGTAACACGCTATCGGAACTTTAGGGATGAAAAGTTTCAATTTTTTTTTTGATTTAAATAGAATTTATTAGAGCAGACTCTTATTCTACTTTACTTCAAGCTCACTCGGGATGTAAGAAACAAAGTCCGACTCTCTGTTGTACCTGAACAAACAAAGTCAAACAATTCTACAAGATCAGCAGTAGTGATAGAGTTGTATATATATAATATAGTAGTAGATGTCCTGTAAGCAGAATCCTCACCAAATGAAGTTCCGTATCTGAACTAATGCTTTGATGCAAATTGGACGCCCGACTCGGAAGTGCAGCTGCTTTGATGGCCGTGAAGCTGCTACTACGAAGCTGCTACGAAGCTGCTATGAAGCTGCTTGAAGCTGCTCTGCAGCTGCTATGAAGCTGCTGTGAAGCTGCTCTGCAGCTGCTCGTAGCTGTAGGGTTGCAGCTGCTTTGACCTGCAGCTGCTTTTTCTACACGCCGTATGCAAACCACTTATGCAGAACTTACGAAGACTCTAGCAAGCATGTATGCCAAAACACGCATGGTTCCCTAAGTGACACTATCCGTGCTACAAAAGAAACTGAGCAAAATGTGTTGACAGAAATTGACCGGTTACTTAGGGTGGCAAACGGATATCCTACCATAAATGCTCGTGGGATCGTGTAGCTGTGTTGCAGAGAAGAGCATAAAATACAATCGACTCTTGATAAATGTTATGTCCAGTATGTAGAAACGGTTGACATTATCTTCACTCAGTACTGAGTCTAATTACTAATGACGAAATGACTGATATAGGCGAGACATATAACAGAGCTATGTCAATAAACCAGCAGAATGAGATGATCGATGATTGGGTGGTTGATGATTAGTGTCATCGGGATCAAATCGGAATACCGTAATGATCTGCTCCTTCTCGCTGTAGCGGTGAAGGAATGGCTCTTTTACGTGGTTCTGCCACATCCGCTAACACATGAGCATTGTACGGAATAGCATCGAACTAACTTGAGCTTATGAAGTGGTATACGTTGAACGTTGAGGCGCACGTCGGATCATTCCGGGACCTGTTCGGCAAACATAGGAGCCCCTCAGGCTCATCCGTTGAAATGTATGAGTTGACCCGCGTAAATAGACGCACATTCTCATAAGACTGTCAATGTCGGAGCAACATCCTACTCGTTCCGAACGAATGGAATCATGATCGGCATAAAAAATCCGTATATAATTCACAAACTCAGTAGTGCCAGATTAACGGATAGAGTAATGGACGTTCGATTCTAGATTGGGTGGGATTGTACTATCTGGCAGACGGAAGAGAAACAATTTCTACTAACTTGAAGGAACGCCACCCATGGACAAATCACAGGCCTTGACAAACATTCTGTGGTGTTGACGTGGCAGACACGCGTGGATCAAAAGAACTACGCAACGAAATTGACGAATGCGAGCATCAGTAGTTGGTTATCGAATCGCGCACGGTTACCAAAGGCAACCTTAAAACCGGTTTTAAACCCGGCTTATTGAAGCGAAGTCTCACGTCTCCCTTTATCCTTTTCTTTCAAACCGTTCGCCAATGTCGTCCGCGGCGATCATCCCTCCCTCAGTATCAAAATCGGGTGGGGCCATTTTAATTGGCGGGCTTTTCGCTTCAATGCAAGTCTCCTCTACGTTCGACGTTACCTGACACTAACGAGAGTGGTCCAACAGTCTCTCAGGCATCCTCATTCTCCAAACAGTCCTCTACCTGAAATTCTACCCGAAAGATTCTGCGAGACTCAAATCTCTCGTGGGTGTTACTTGGTACTTCCTTTTCCATCTCTGCTTCCTCACCTTTGAGATACGCGTAGGTTAATCGACACAGTCCACACAGTTTTTATTTGGTGTTCGATATGGGATTATCTCTTGTCGAACTTTGGGAACAATGAGTATATGGATCATGTTGATTGGTGCGTTTACCTACTATGTAAGAGAGAGGGACTAACTCAGATGCAGGAGTTTAGCACTTACAATCTTGTTTACTGTACGTTCCTGAAGCTCCTTATTCTCGACTAGATCTGACTCGAATCAGGCGTTGATGACATTCCTCGTCCATTGGTACTCCGTGTTCCGAGTCGACATCATATTGACGACATTGTTTGACAGCTTCTATGCTCACAGAATCTTCCGCTGTACGTCCCATCTATCATTACAACGCACTTCCACTCACTTTTGAGTCGACATAGTGAGCAAAAGAAAATGGATCATAGCGGTTCCCCTCTTGATCCTCACTTTCCTAAGACTGAGTGCGTTCCTCTTGCTTCTTCTGGCATCTGATTTGGGCCTTTTCTAGTGGCTGCCACCGGTAAGCCGAATAATCCGACATTTGTGAGAATTCGCTAACGAACGGAATCTTACGATAGTGTCAACTGCAGAAATGTATTTATCTCTTCTCGTTCTTCTATCGATCTAAATCAGTTAGGATTCGTCTGAAATCCTTCTCACAATTCGTCGAGCATTATCACGTACGTACCCCTCCCCCCGACTGGAGCTAACGAGAATCGTCCTTCAGTGGGTTTTCACAGTCGGCCTATCCCTCTCTGTCGTAGTCGATTTCTTAATCACAATGTCGTTGTTGATTCTACTTCAAAATTGTCGCACTGCAGGCAAAGGGTACGCTTCTTCCTCGTCGGTGGTATTTACTCAATAACGTACTGACAGACTCAACCAAGTCATCGATTCTTTGATTCTATATGCGTTCGAAGCAGGGTGTATGACTGTGTGAGTACTCGCATGTCCCTTTCTGTCACACCTTCTCTCATCACTTTTCCTAGCGTAGCAACGATCATTTCTCTGATTTGCGTGAGTCCGCCAAGTTGCCCTTTTTCCACGCTATAACGGCTAACTTGAGTCCTTCGACAGTGGGTCGTTTTCCCCAATAACCTCATTTTCCTGGGGTTGCATTTTGCAATTTCGAAACGTGAGCCTATCGTTTTTTCCCCTCTGCATCGCTAACGATGCAGAAGTCTACGCCAATTCTCTCTTGGTCGCGTAAGCCTACACTGCGTACCTTACTATGATGGATGGCTGACTCCTCGGATCTCCGCTACAGTCTAAACACCCGTCTAACTGTCCACCGCGGCAAAACCAGTTATGAAATATACAATGCCACTGGATCTGAACACAATGATCCTTCTTTTCTCGTTTTTTCTCAGCGAATGAGTATGAGGAATGCCGAGGGTCGTCCACTGGAATGCCCAAAAGATCCGGGAACACCACCATATCTCGATCCTAGCCAAGATCGGAGGACATTGCAGATTAATGTGGAAAGGAGCGTTGAGTATCGGATGGAGAGTGATATTTTTGTTGAGAGTGCCAAGAAGTGAAGTCATTTGTGTATTGATCAGCGTAACCCAGTGTTTATTCGAGTTAATTTAAGAGGCACGAGTCCAGGAATGTATCGCGAGGATGAATCATTCGTCATAGCCAGTATCACTATTCATCCGGTTCTCAGAAACGCAGTGATTGCATTTATCTTGTATGGATACCAAACAGTCTAAAGAAACGATTGCGGGGTTTGAGGTATACCACTAATACGCATTCGCTATATAGTCGCGTAGGTGATCAACGCGTTCTTTGCATTGGCTCGTGTCGATGGTGATTATGAAGATATCAATACTGTCACAAGGGATAGGAGTATCATAGGACCGAAGTGCGGTATTGGATAATCTACTGTCCTCTCCTCGACGATATAAGTGCTTTAAACGGTATTAACGAGACGAAATGAGGATTAAACGAGCGCATACAGTCTACTCTGCTCATAGCGAAGCAAAGTTTCTCAAAATCTCACCTAACTGCGGCCATGAATATTGGAAGAACCAGACGTACTATTCTTACCTACGCATCCGAAACATCCACAGACCCAAGGTCTGGTCCTCAGACAGCCCTTCCGACGTATTTGACGATTTTGAAGCCTGGTTGAAAGCGTCGTGGCCGTTGGAAGCAGCAAGATCCCATAGCAGTGGTGGTAGAGCTAGAAATGTGCACGGGTGAGCAGTTGGATGCTGAAAGGAAAGAAGACCTACGAGGGGAGGAGATATAGAATTTGACCGTAGGGGCCCGATACAGCGAGGCCCGGGTGTATAGAGCCTCTGCAAACTCGACGAGCATCTGACAATTGACAACATACCACAGTGGACTGTATCAGGATTATCAGCAAGCTTGTGAGATAGCGGCAGCCAGGAACCTACCTCTCGATGCTTTATTACTACACTCTCAGACGGTCGAGAGAACGGCGGAACGCGAAAACAGTTGACGCATACAATACGCCATGCTTAAGGCTAAGAGCGTATCGAAGTCGAACTTGATTGCATCAGCAAGCGAGGAAGCAGAACGATGCATCATTTCTCGTCCTTTACGTTCCATGCATCCTCCGGACTTTCAGTAGTCCAAGCCTTGGTTAAGGAGCGGGTCCTCTAGCGTATTTCGTGATTGTCAAGCCAGTGATGAACCCGTTGTGGTGGGGGCAAACTTTATTTGATGATGACAAATCACAGTGAGCGAATGCTGGAAGCTTTCTCCGCTTGTCCATTCGTGGCGTTTGTAGGCAATTCGTAGGTGTCTCCTCTTCCTTGGGTATACTCCCATCCAATGCTGGAAGAAACGTTGCAGAAGTGGGAGTGGGAGTAGTGAGTGCACCTAACGGCAATGTGAGCGCTGGTTTTCCCCTCGCTGCTGGCATCAGCATCATCTCCTGAACCCGCATCACCAACTCTCTCAGCTCTTTAGAAGCTCCTCCAATGGAATGGAAGGGCGCAGACGCGGGATCCTCGGGGATGTTTTGGATTACCCGTCTTCCCGAATAGAATTCGTAAGGTCGTGCTCTGTAATCACCGGTTTCGATTTCGATGGTGGTGTTGGTTTGGAAGGCGAAGGTAACGGAGAAGGAGCCTTGGCAAATGATAGTCGTCCTCTATAATCACCGGTTTCGCTTTCGATGGTGGTGTTGGTTTGGAAGGAGAAAGTAACGGAAAAGGAGCCTTGGCGAATGAAGCCGACAAACGGGAGAAACGTCGGGCTTGGGAATCCGCTCAAGGAATGCGAAGCTGTCGTCGGAGAAAGTGGTGAGGGGTCCAACGCCAGCTGCAGACTCTTTACGGCAGCTTTAGCCCATTCTCCAATGCTTTCTTGTATTGCGTTGACCCCGCAGAAGCGACTGATGCGGAGAAGTGGGTTTTGAACGATGAGGGATGTTTAGCGCTGTGTTTAGCGCTGAGAGATCGATGTTGGAACGAGGTAGGCTGCCTCGTAGGAGGAGGACCCGAGAAGCTAGTCCTCGAATCTGAATTAGACCTTCCGCCACTGTGAGTGCCTCCATTCACGGAATTGGATGAGCGGGCGTAGGCGAACCGGCTTCTTCTTCCTCCTCGTCGTCTCATACATCGTGAGCTGACCGTAAGAGAGCGAAGGAACAGCTTTATATGGCGTAGCCCTACCACCGGAACCCTCGAAACCTTCAAAATCACCTTCGTCGTTTCTGGTTGCAAGATCCATACGCCCAGCCGGCCGTTTAAGCTCCTGCATCACCCGTCCCTTCCGCCGTCGTTGCTCCTTGGTCAAACTCAGCTTCCCGCTGTTCTGAAACCTTCGCCGCAAGATCCTAGGTTGTGAATCGGTAGCTGCGGAATTTACCGCAGCAGCGTCCGAATTGAATGCATATGATGAGGAGTAGGAGTGTGAGGTCAAAATGTAGAGGCAGCATCGTAGAGGAACCATTGTGAACTTGTGGTTGGATAAGAAAGCGCAGAGGGCGGACAGTTGGAATGAGTGTCGTCAGAGCTGGAGGAAACTTTTTAGATGTGAATCGAGGTAAGCAATAGGATAGTGAGCCTCAAACCAGGATATTGAGTTAATGGAAAGTGAGCGCAGGCGTTGAGCTCGTTGAGGCTGGATGGCACGTGTTCCGTTCATTAGACCCCACCACTGGAATTTACATGGTAAATTGTTGCGTTTGTTCATAGATGACCGGTCGATGACCGTCAATGCGCAGAAGACGTGCTCCACAAGGCGACAGACACGGGAGCGGAGGTTGCAAAACAGTCGTTGCAACCGGATCAACTAACGCATCTGTGAGCGGAGCGAAGAAGATCCAGGGACGAGAAGCCACCGCTGGAAACAACAAAATCATCAGTATACGTGAGATAGTGACGGTCTCGAGGCTTACTTCTCGGACGATTCGAACATTGAGGGAGGAGCATAGAGGAGACGAATAGGGACGATATGCTAGGATAACGAAGCGGTATATTTTCGATTTTTAAGCTTGTTTGTGAGAGCCTTGTGGCCGTCGGAGGCAAGGTTGGCGACACCGTGACGGAAACACGGCAAGCTGGGCAGCTGGATACGGGAGCAGAAGAGAGACTGCACGGTAGAGACTGTTACTATGTGGAAATGGAATCTAGTTTCGTGATTTGTTTATGCCCGAGGAGAGACTGGTAATTCTAGATTAAGAATTGGAACGACGGACTGCAATGCCACTTACACGATTCGAATCGTACTCCTTGTTACAAGTCTCTTGCGGACGTACTACCGAGAAGTTAGATGTTGGCATGTTGCAAATTTCGATTAAATACCAGACTTGTTATGGACCGATTGCAGGGCGGAGATAGAGCCTCGACGAGCTCACTCTTTGAGACCTGGCGCAGAAACAGAGAGTATTGAAGAGGCCAAAGACCGGATGGTGGGTTAAATCAGAAGGAAAGACGGAGTGTGATCACATGGTATCGCCGATTGTTATTGCATTGATCTAGACTATAGCATACAAAGTACGAGCTACAAATAATACACCTGTATCGAACTTGGTAGCAATATACGGAAAACATCAACAGAAAGCCGCTACAAGTCCGAGCTCTGGCGAGAAGGTCTCTCAGGTTCGAGATTCCTTCGCAAAGTTTCCGCTCTTCCTCACCTTCCCAGCTCTACTGTCTCCTCTACGAAAACCTGCAATCCAGAACCTGGTTGAGACACGCCTAATTCGGTTTCCGGAGGGGAGCATGCACTCGAGCATGTCTGGAATGCCAACCCAACGTGAATTTAACTCTGGGATGCGAGACAAGTAACCTATAAGTTAAGTTAACAATTAGTTAGGATTGTATACGTACTCATAGAGATTCGCTTTCTTGCAGGCTGTATACTCGTCAGGTCGGATAGATTATGGGACCATAGACGCTTACCCAACAGAGAAAGATTCTGTCAATTCCTTCCTTGCTCAAGTGTCTCGCATGCACTGATATCAGTCGTTTTTCGCTTTCGATACCAGGGTCTATTCAAGCCACGGGAAGCAGACACTGAACGCAGCAGTTTGCGTCTCGGATACAGTCACCAAACGGGACGGAGCGTGGATGGGGGGCCAGCGAGGTCGATCATTTGATGTTTGCGAAAAGCTTCCAAATGGAACCATGATACGACTAGCGAGTCAATGAACTGGACATGCATGGTAAGGTCACAGGATAACACAGAAGAAACCGAGGCATACCCATCAACCTCAGACCAAGAGGACATACGATGTGAAGCGCTCGTTAAGGGAGGTACAAAAGGTTGTACCGGAGTACTGGGGACAGTTTCAGATTGATACGAGATCTGTAGAAGTGAGGTCAGGCGTTAATATACATGCGAAGGAAGAGATATCTACATGTGCGGTGTGGGAATGCTTTGTTTCACGGAGCGGGGCGATATCCTGGGAGTAAGGATATTAGAATACGACCAAACGAAATGTGTAACTTGCACCAATAACAAGCGAGATTCACGAGAGCATTCATGTTAGCGGAATAGCCAATATACACCACAGGTCATGGAGGGAAACCTAAACATAGCGTGGCTGCTGAGGCAACTCACGCAGCGAGGTGAACTCTTGGAGGAAGAAAATGCTGGCAGAGAGACAGAGATTCGCAAATGGGAGGATCAGAAATCTATGATATAACAGTTTCAGATCGTCTATGAACAGACGCAACAACTTACTAGGATACGTGCAGCGTTTCGCAACGCTAAGCTCCACTGGCACTGGAATAGCAGTCTCATTCCTCCGTCTTGTTAATTCCCTATAGCTCGTTAGCACATCACTGGTGGAGCAAAGAAAAGGACATACGCCCCGTGAATTCAGGGCTACCGTTGACTTTGATGTTTTCTGAGCAGGTTTTATGCATCGTACTGAGCTAGATGGCAGCTGTAGCGTAATGTTTAGATTCAGCGACGAACGTTGGCTGCAACGATGGACAGTGACACAGGCTCACAGCGTAACATCGTGACATTTTCACAAGACCGCAGCAGAATCTGTATCGATAACGTTTCAAGTTGGTGGGTGATGAAGCTAAGTATTTGATATGAAGTATATCCAGATTTTGGAGCTGAGGTTGACTGTGGTATCATTCCGTGCTCACTGAGAGACAGGTTGAGTGATACTATCCTGTGGCTGTGATATCTTCATCGATGTCATGTCACCCGACGTTCAGCTTTCATTAACAGCTGGAAATCCCTTCTTCCCAATGTTCGGTCATCCTTTGCTTCCATTGAAGAACCGCCAATGGCCGTGATTCATTACTATCAGGGAAAGATCCTGGAAATCATATATACAGCATTGAAATCCGGAATCTTGAAAGCAAAGGATGTTGATTCGAACGGATACATCGCTACTACGAACACCGAAATCGTGCAACTCTTGATTTCCATTCATATTTGCGACACTGTGACTCTTATTCTTGTGGATTCTTTCTGTTGTCCTGAAGTGATCGCCGACCAGATATCATTCATGGTTCGATATGACCTCAAGAGGCGTGAATTTAAGCATGAACGTGCCTACTGCACTCTCGCTTATGACAGCTACCGTAATCAGTTCTTGAGAGAGAGAAAGTAGCTGAGTGGGACAGGACGTTCGAACTTGTAATGCCAGCGATGAGTTACTATGAGAGTTTCTGCTCATACTTAGTAGCAACCACTGTTGTACACATGGACTCTGAATATGATGCACTTCAACACCAACAATGCGGTACTTCCGCATTTCTGGTGCAGTCAAGCTGAGGCAGTGTTGAATAGGATCCCGCTTGGAACACAGTATTCACATCGGAAATAAGAGATGGAAGCGAAGTAGAGATCGATTCAGATAACGTAAGACAAGAAAGCAACAGGTCCGATCCTAGGATATGACACTCCAAACTCCCCATAACTTGAAGGATTCGAGAGCTAGACCAAAAGCTGAATCAACCTGTTTGAAATGCAAACAACTAGGCTCACTATCAAAGGTACGTCAATCAACGAGCATAGATCCTGTCGTTTTATCTGTATCGGATTGCTCCGCCGACAGCATTTCAACCTCTTCGACTTGGTCTTCTCTGTTTTCCTTCACTCCTCTTCGGTACTTGGATAGCTAGTCTGTGATGAACAAGGTGCAGAGGACTCGAGGATATGTACCTTCCTATCACCTACTCGAGCACAGGGTCGAAACCGCTGCTGTTTCCGATGTATACCAAGCTGTCTGTGACAAGGCATTTGTAGATTGGTGATGACGGGACAAGAGCCAAAACTTGAAGCGAATCCCACGGTCAGTTGAAGCTTTAAAGACGAAGGCATTTATGTAACTCGGGCCTTGAGGCAAGCGAAAGAAACAGACATTTCTAAATACGGATGCTTATTTGACCACGGTGTTCAATTCATGTTTGTAACAAGCAAATGCTGATATCATCATGACCGAGTTGACGGCCAGGATCAAACGTTTCATGCTCGACAAAAGGATTCGCGTCGGATAACAGACTTTTAACCTTCGATTGTGCAATGAGGCTGAGTGTTCGAAAAAAAAAATTGTTGAGAAATTTTTCGAAAGATTTTGATCGGCTCATTAAGCGGCTCTCAGACTCGCTATGATTCATCTCCAAAGACATGCTGTATGACGGATGACGTCCTTCTCTTCTATATGGAGTTCAACAACGAGATATTTTAGACTCAGGAACCGTATTCATCAGATAAATTGAAAAGCCGAGAAACGAGAGTGCCAGAAGCTCTGTTATCAATTTGCATCAAGTCCGACTTGGCAATTTGATTAAGAAGTGCCGTTATATCCATAGGTGCAGCCCGAGAACTTCAGTCTTCTTAACAATGCCGATCAGTGTTCGAATATTTTTGTCGAAATTCATTCAAAATGCTTCAAAGCCGACCTGAGTTCAAAACGACTGCATTGGCAGAGACCGCTATTGTTTTTCAAATGGATTATCCTGCGTTGTTGGGCAATCTTTCAGGTTTCAGCACATCTGCAAGATGGAGTAAGCATTGCCAAATTTGCGGAGCATGACCAGTGTATGATTGCTAGCCAGCTGTTCAATGTATCGTTGGTTGAGTGAGAAGAGAAGAGTCCGGTGACAAGTCGCTGTGTGGTGTATCAAGCCAAGGGATCCAGCATACTACTCATCTGATTGAAGGCTCTGACGATTGTGTGAAAGTAGCACTCGACATTCTCAGTGAGAGCTGCTCTAACGGATCTGGAAAAGGTGGAGCAAGAAAGCAGGTTGGATCCTAGTCGACCAAGCAACGACATATTTTTCTGCGACGTCAAGCCGATTTGGTTGTTATAACAACGGCTCTGAAGGATTTCAAAGTGTAAAGTACGAAGAAAGCCCTTGCCTAGTTTTCACCCTGATCGATGGATGTAAAGGTGCAACACCGTCGACGTTGACAATGATAAGATCAGCCAGCCTGGTACGTAGAGTGGTGCCTGACTCCTGAAGTGCCTTTAGTCCAGGCCATATTTGACTATGGTGGCATTCTGAGCATACCTGTCGACCGTTGGATGCATTGAGGGGAGAGGAAAGCAGAGGAGCGAGCGGCGTTTGACTGCATGTATCAAAAGGTGAATTCCGATATCCGACTCGGAACCGCGGCCGAGCTCGAACCAAATGAAGCTGCATCGTGTTGGAAAGATCAAACTGATTTAGTGGTTCGGTTCACAACCAAACATGTCATAATGAATGGGGTTTTACTCTAGACGTAGCTAGTGTAGTTACTACGGCTCCTACAAATGGCAGGAAATACAGTAAACCGGTGTCGTGTTTATCTGGGAGGGAAGCCAGGGAAGTGACCCAACCGAAACAGAGAAAAATGGGAAGCCACACGTTCACCAGGATCAGACTCGCCCACAAATGGAGCACACGGACCGATTTTCACTTAAGGAAAGTGTATAGACGAATCCTGGAGCCCGAGGGTATCACATCCCTTCCTCAAACAAGCGACGAGTCCGCCACGGTCATTAAAGTTCTTACCTCTAAGCATTATCAATTCGACACAGGTACCGAGTGAAAGGACGCTTTTCAGGAGACAAAACATAGGGCAGGAACAACATGTTTTGCAAGAATTACTTGTGAATGAGAATTTGAGGAGATTGAACGTTATCGAACCTTGACTGAGGGCGTGGTGTGATATTTTCGGCCGCCACAATTTCGATCTCTGCTACTGTCGATGATTCTGATACATGCTTCACCTGTAATGTACGGTAGGCAGTGATAAGTTGATGAATGAGGGTCGAGACGTACCAGTTCGTCGTAACAGATGCTGAAGAAATCGTCAGTGACGATTCCTTCAGCTAATTTCCTTCAGACGAACTATATTACCTTTATCCTGGAAAGCAACGCATACAGATTCGTTTTTTCGGTGCCATTGCTTGATTCGCAGAAGCGTACATACCACCTTGTTCGTTATGGAGCTCGATGTTCCTCGTTCCGAAGTCGTTCGCCGGCCTGAGTTGGGTCTGAACAAACCATTCATTGAACGCTAAGCACAAAGAATAGGTGGGTAATAACAGTACTGAACCCATCAGAACATGTCCAGATGTCGTTCCGAGATAAGCTATAACCTCAGAAAAGGTCTTGCAAAAGGCAAGAAAAAGGTACATGCCTAGTCAGAGCCTCGGCTGCCTCGCCGTCGAGTCGTCGAGTTGTAAGGAAAACATAAGTACATAGGAGAAATCCGAATCGACTTGGAACAGCACAGGCTGAGGAGACAAGTAAGCCACTAAGCGGTTGATGCTTGAAATGGATTAAGTCACGTGCATTATAATCCTCGATCGTTTGCCCACCACGACGATTAGCCTCCGTCGCTGCTTGACAGTTTACTGCGTCTATTTCTTCAGACACTGGATTAAAATGGGACATTTTGTACTCCGATAGACTATGGTAGCACCCGCCCTTATTCCAATCTCGAATTCGTGGCTTCAAAAAGGTAAGTTTCACTACTTATTCATTTTGGACTGCATCGGATGAATCTGTTTAGAAATCCACCTCACGTGTCAGCCACCGACTGTTGCCTCTTGTCTCTTCCCGCCAACTTTGTGTCCCTCGTTTCTGCAATTCAACATGCTCGCTAGCCTCTTGACCACTCTCGCCCTAGTTATCTACGTCATTGCATCGCCGGCCTCTTCTCTAGTGTCTCGTTCCTCAAATGTGCCCTTAGCGAGAGTCATCAGTAGCTGCGTCAAGCCCAAAACCGCCGCATTAACGTTTGTAAGCTCTCTTCTTGAAAATACAGCTCGCTCTGACTCTCATCGAGGATGACGGTCCTTATATATACTCGTTAGTGTTTCCTTGCTGCGACGTCCTTTACTGACACTTTTATAGCGATGTCATCCTCAAGGCTTTGAGGAATGCGAATGCATCTGCGACATTCTGCGTTAGTACGTATAACCCTTTCACTTCTAACGCTGTTTTGACGAATGTGTAGATGGTGATAACTGTACCGCCGTTTTAGTTTCTATCCAAAACCTGTGTACTAACCTTCCAATTAGGGCGGTGTATCTACGCTGGCGAGAGCGTTGCAAGGCTAAAACACGTCTACAACGAAGGCCACCAGCTTTGCTCGCATACTTGGGCTCACAAGGATTTGACGACCCTTAACTCGCCTCAAAGTAAGTTCCCTCACTTGTTTCTCGAGCTGCGTTCCGATGATATATCCTCCAGTCCGGAGGGAAATGCAGCTACTCGATCGTAAGTTCTTCGTTTATGCCCCAATCCACTCGTCTCACGTCTCTATAGAGGCTTTACAACGGATACTTGGTATAACCCCAGCCTTTATGCGTCCCCGTATGTCGTTGCCTATTCTCAGTGATGTAATCACTAACAGCCTCCTGCAGCTTACGGCTACTACAACAATCTCGTTCGTCAAGAAGCTGCCGCTCGAGGACAAGCGGTCCTTATATGGGATTTCGAGTGCGTTCCGTCTGACCTTTTTCTCCATTCAGATTCTGACCAATCCCAGTTCTCTCGATTCGGACGGTGCTACCCCGAAACAGAGCAACAAGCGCTATGACAACATCGTTGCTCAGCATCCCTCAAGCATCCTTGCTCTGAATCACGAAACATACAGTGAGTTCACTTGCTCAGATTCGATGGCGTTACTCATGGCACGATAGAAACCACCGCAGAGGAGATCGTTCCGCATGCTATCGCCGTACTTCAAGCAGCCGGTTACAAGCTCGTTACTGTCGCAGACTGTCTTGGCGTGAAACCTTATCAGAGCATTACAAAGCCCCCAGCATTCGATGTGAGCATTCTCTTGTTTTAGATTTTCGAATCGCTCACGCCTTCCGCTAGCCAAGTTGGACTAAGCTATGTTCGAGTTAGATGGTAAAGGGAGTTGACGACGAGTCATCACACAGATTACTATCCGACATATCTACCGTACGCCCTACGCCTCTTCATAATTTATACCTTTTCTACTCCCATCAAACAACGTTTATTGTCGGGAATCAGGCACGCATTCGCCATATTATCGGACCCGAAAAGAGTAATCAACATTCATCCTCTCGATGAGATCCGAGGGTGACAGCCTTCGCTTTCTGATTCGTTCCATGTAGTTTGCTCGACGACAATATGCAACCTCTCTCTCTCAGTTCAGAAACACCCTCTTTCGCATGGCAGGAACCAAGTCTAAAATTTAAGCGATGCACTGAGGTACCCTAGAAGTTTCATTTCGGCAGCAATAGTTGCGCCCAATGGGATTTGCTAAGAAAGGCAAGTTGGTTTTATTGTCTTGCAAGTGCGTAGAGCCCATTTCCGAGGATTCTAGTCAAAGATAAGTTATTGTTATGCACGTTTGGAAGCTGTGAATTGAAGGTTTCTTATCAGCTAGTGCGGATAAGGAAAGTTGAACGACAGAGATGCAAAGGGCTTCGTCGTGAGAAATCATTCGGCTTGTCAAATCCTACCTCCACCATCTGGCTTCGTTCAAATTCACCACAAGCAAATACGCCTTAGTACATAAAGGAGGGTTGATTTTAGGTTGAACTTGATCTCTATGATAGCTCGAAAACGAATGGTAAGAGGTTCGGACAGTGATCGGGTTATGATAAGCGATGCACTTCAAGGTTGCTCATCATGAGTGACGCGCTGATGATCTGGTTCGATAGGCTTACGTTCTCCCGTTCTTAACACGCCCCAACTGGAAATTTTCACGAGCGTTGTTTCCCTCTCTCCGTCATGGCGAATCTAGCAATGTGAGTTGTTGCCAGCCTTGAATCCGAGACTTATAGTTCGATTGCAGGTTGTACGAAGAAATGATATTCTCCTCGTCGTTTGGCCCAGATGACTGGATTGCTGACAATATATTTGTCGAGCAGGCATTTGTATGTCCTTACTGCGTCTTGTTCTGTGTCTTTCCGAATCTTGCCTAGTGTTCCGATTTTCATTGCTGCGATACCGAATTCAGTGACCTCCATGGACTGTTTGATCATTCCGAATCTCAACACGCCACATTTTCTGCC
>QLOY01006696.1:0-37417 GCA_003313965.1 Megacollybia marginata
ATCAATAGCACCAGGACCATAATCAGAGAAGATGAATATGAAGAGAATAGTGAATCAGACAGTATTTAACTCAATACATGATATGATTTAAAGTTGCTACCCAGGAAAGGATAAAGAATCAAACATAAGACTAGCGAGTAGTAGACAGGCACTTATGCGTGCAGTGCAGAGGAGTGTCAGGGGTCCCATCAGCCTGATGGGACTCGGTAAATAATCGGCGAAACCGTCGTTTTTGATTTGGCGCTTAATGGGCGCTTACCAGCCAAGCTCCCTCGGTAAAACAACGATCCTATAAATAGGACTCGTAACACCCACATAGCTACAAGGCAACTACAAGGTGCCGGCGGGCATAAAAGGAATTGCGAGTAACTACCAAGGAATTGTGGCGTATTGCTAGTAGAACGATGGCAAACCCCAGCATAACTGCGATTTGTTGCCCGCTGTCGAGGAGCCTGTTGTAGTATCCCTCTGAAGACGAGTTCAAAAATCCATGTACTGCAACAGTGGCGAGACACCATTCGAAGACACCGCAATTCTCAATTGTCATAGTCTGGCAAGTCACGCCGATGCGGTGTTCATACAATGTTCATGGTCTACATGAATCCGTTTATTGAGATGTACGATACAGTTGTACAGTTATCTAGAAATACTCTACTGGAACATCCGATCATCGGAATGAGAAGTAACTAGGCCTCTTTTGATATCCTATAAATCTCCTCTACACCTTCGTCATGTTCCCAGAAATTCGCAATTCCATCCTCCTCCTCCCTCTGCAAGTTGGGCACAATCTCTGCAGCAGCAGGACCAGAACTGAAGCTATTCTCCCCAAGTATCCCTCTCAGAAACTCTCTTTTGATATTCATATCCTCGCGTTCCTTCTCTTTAACCTCTTCGCTCCCTTTTCACACGACTTTCTCGACAATATGCCTGACAAAGGCATGTAGGGCAATGTACCCATGTGACGCGGCCAGTGCAACCAGGAGCGCAGTTAGCAACAACTCTTTCGTTGCAGCTTCCCCCACAGCTATGACACCCTGAGGAGTAGGTACGGGCGCAGCACCGGCAGCTTCGACCAAGTGTTGGTGCACTATGTCCAAAGCAGACGAGCAACCAGTCTGACATGTCCCTTCCGAACGAGGGCAAAAGAGGTAGACGAGAGCAGAGTTGGTGAGAGCGCCCATCCATGTCAAAAATGTCAGAGTTTCGAGCCAAGGACCAATGGTGTCCGTTCGAGAGGGGATGGGACATTGGTTGTGAACTGTGATTTTGAAAGCATCGGAACGAAGTTCAAAAAAGTTGTTAATGAAAGCAGTTACTGCATCGCTCTTTGTTAGCAATTGCACTCGGAAAGATGGGGAATGACATACAAGGAGCAAGAGGCCAAATGGTGGACCAAAGTACAACATATCCAAACTGGGTCACCATCTTGTTGTAATCGAAGAAGAGTTCGTACTCCGGGAGCGCAACCTCACTCTGAATGTGATCCAAAAACTCTCTCTCTCTTTGGCTCCCCCCTTCTCTTTCTCATCCTCAAACACCACCTTCTTCTTCGCAGAGTTCCCCTTGGAAGGACTATCGTTCTTCTTCGACAACGACCGCACAAAACGCAATATATACGGAAGTCCAATCTCCAGAAACATGTCAACTATCTGGTTAGTCACTGTAAATGCAAACATCTGATCACGAAGGCGACCTGGATTGAGATGTCGGCCAGCATTGTCCAAATCAATATCCCACATTTGCTTTGAATCGTTGACTGTTAGGAAGGTAAGGCCACGAAGTGGTCCATTGAATAGCCAGACTTGGACGATATGCATGATACCCTCGCCGAAAGGTACGTAGATGAATGCGCTCAATGCGAGTCTGAGGTATGCAACGAGAGAGCTGAGGGTGAAAGTTTTGATGGTGAGAGATGCGGCATGTGAAGAGTGGTGTGCGTGGTTCTCCCAAGCGGTAAAACATTGGATAGAAGCTTGATAAATGGCAAGAAGGTGAGGTACGAGGAGTGCAAAAACGATTGTAGGAGCGAATCCCTATTAAAACGAATGATGAGAGTGACAAGACTAAATGAGAGGTATCGCACCAAAAATCATTGTCCTGGACCGGTGTAGAGATGAGTGACAAACGCCTCAAAGACGAATATTATCGTCAAGACCAAAGAGGATGGCAGCAAAGATTAGGATCACGGGTAAGCTCGCGAGCATGCAGATTTCGCGTTTCCACCACGAGAAACCGGGAATATACTGCACCCATCGTTTCTCAACCTTGAAAGAGCCACGAGTGCCAAAACGAAGGGATATTAATCGTTCGCGAACACGCCAGCATTCCACGAAGACGACGGCCCATATCATCAGTAAGATAGAGTATGTTGGGGAGTAAGGAGAGCCGAAGAAGTAGAACACAACATCGAGCGCAGCAGGAAATACGAGAGCGCGGGCGTAAAAGTCGAGGAAACGGAAGTAAAGCGTGACAGAGTCTCCAAACTGGGCATCGCCGAGTTAGACAAGCGGTAGAAAGTGAGGAACATACATGATCCCGTATCTTCTCTGGGGAAACTGAAGCCACCTTGCTGTGAGTTCAAGCGTGTATCCATTGCTCGTTGAACTCGCGGTCATGGAGACACATTACAGAGTCTACCAGATGACTACCGGGGGTGATACCCAGACCTCCATTGCTCAGAATTGAGGTGATGTAGGCATGAATCAGACGGAGACGGTTGGCAGCTGGCAATGGTCAATGAACAGTGACATCACTACTGATGAATAATCGATGAATGCTGAGCGCTGAGCGCTGATCCTTGGGCAATGACTGAACAGTGGTTTCCAACAGCCCTGGGTCTATACCAAGCCTAACAAGCTGTGAATATCTGGCACAGACTGGGAGGTTAAATTCAAGTTACCTTCTGAAGATGAGCAAAGTTTTCACTGGCCCAGGTGAGAGCTGAACCAAGTCTCCTGGGTCTAGATTCAGAAGTTGTGGTGCTGGGTCCTGCCAGTGTGTTTGTACCAACGCGAAGAGGATCTAACCACGTTGTTTGGTCATCACAATAAACCAATGATCATGCACGCAAGGACTCGGAATGACCTCTGCACCATTTTTATAGCACTGTCTATTGATTTACCATCTCTTTGCTCTTGAAAAAAGTTTTGTGGACTTCTCCGAGTGCTGTTAGGCCTCACCTAGGGTAAGGTGAACAACCTGTCAGTTAGTAACATCGGTGAATAAGTCACGTTATTAACCGGTTAATAACATGTTAATAACAGGTTGGTCTGGAGGTAGTTTTGTAAGTATGTTAATAACCTCCTAGAGACTTCAAATGGCTTGTAGTTTTACCTAGATGCTTGGAACAGATATGAGATAAATTTACTAGTAGTGAGGGCAGTTACCAGTAATTGGTCCCATGTCACCTCAGTCACACTATACAGCGTGACTATTATGTGTCTTTCTGTCCCGCGATAATGCCATTCCCACCTCCGGAAACTAGTCTGATTCCCAGGCACCTGTGTCATCTTTGTCTCAACGCATGGAGCCCCTACCTCCTGACTTTCAAGGTCAACATTGGCACTTCACCTTCACTGCGGGACTTGGTATCTGACAAGCCGGTGGTACAGGAAGTTTCTCAGTCTATTCCAGCCACCAATACAGCTCCAGAAACCACTGAGGAGCTGGATTGGGACCTCTGACCATCTCCAATATGCTTCCCTAGTCAATTGATAGTTATTCACATGTTTCCAGTTAATCACAGTTATTAACCTATGTGAATATTTCCATATAAGGAAGGAGGTTATTAACATGTGTGACAAACCTCCTGGGAGGTTGTTCACCTTACCCTAGCCTCACCGAAATTCATTGATATGAATTCAACTTGGTAAACCTGAAGATGGGGCCTGGAGGGACTTCAACAGCATATCCTTAATTCTGCATACTTTATGAGAGAATGAATGCCCTAAAACCCTACCCAACCTATGCTTTTTTCAAGTTTCCAAAGAGTCTGCCACGAGACATGGAACCGTTTCCACAGCTGCTTGCCTCCATCAATACCTCAACTGTGCTTCTGTCAATTCCAAGTCAATTCTATCTGTTTCCAGTTTTCTATTCGAAGGCAGTGCAGGTGCTCAGCTATGCCTTTGTCAGCACAAGTCGACTCTGACAGGTGCGCAATTTGTTAGTAAATAGAAACCGCCCATCCGTACCGCACGTGACCTGACCAAACAAAGTACAAGTCCGCATTTTTGTGTCCAAGGTCGTCCATAGCGTCCTTACAGCACATTTTATCAGAGAAACATGTTTATAATGGTGTGATATGAGTATGAAAAGTATACAGAATTTCAGGCAGCAGTGTGCAGTCCTCAGGCTACCGTGCTACTGTAGCCATCCTCCCAACATCCTCCCCTATTATGCTGGTGCATGATGAACTTGGAGTTTAAACATTGCATGCAAACAATGAATTGAAATAAGACTCACAATTGTCAAACCCCCTGCATTGTCACCCAATTCTCGTCTTTGTGTCCATTGTCACACCTAGATTCCTCAGTATTCAGCTCTCTTCACCATGTTGTTGCCTCCCAATTCTGAAACGAGATCAATAACCTCTATTCCATGGTAAAAGTGCCCAGGAGATTCAGAATCCATCCATGTAGTCGTGGCAGTGGCAAAGAGTTGAAGTCATGTGTCTACCATGTGTATAGGTAACAAGTACGGCTGAATGTTAATAACAGAAAGGATTATGGTAATTATAAGGCATGTTTTTCTAATAAAATGTGCTGTAAGGACACTACAGACGGCCTTGGACACAGAAATGCGGACTTGTACTTTGTTTGGTCAGGTCACGTGCAGTACGGATTACTGGGCGGTTTCTATTTACTCAATTTGTTTCTCCTCATCAAATCCAATGCAGAGTTCTTAGTTCACCCTGGTACCGGCAGCTCTCGACTGCTACAGCTATATTACGTTTCCCTCCTCTCCATATGTCTGGTATGCACCATGACCAACATTCTATTCTGGCTATTGTTATCCTTGCTAGCATCATTTTTTCATCGACTGCCAACTCGAGGGGGAATAATACTGTTTGGCTATGTATGCTTACATTGACCCACTCCACATGAAAAACCCTGTTTACCCACATCGTGGGGAAGTGCTACCTGAGGCTCATAAGGATTGCCCAGGAGATATGTAGTCCATTGTATGTCAATGTTCCTTAAGAATGGCTAACATGAATTCACAGATATAGTTGCTATCAGTTCATGACTTTTGTATCACAATAAATGGTCAAAACATCTGGCTCGGTTGCAAAATTACTCCCTGCAGCCACCTTAGTCACTTGTCACCACCCTGTTACCATCTTCCATTTTCTTTTGTCTTACTCTGGCTTTTCGGTCGTCCCCTCCACTGTTTGTCCTTTGGAAGGGGCGGTCAATGCAAAGGTTCAAGGACGCCAAGGATCGGCAAGCACCAAAGAAGCTGCCGGTTCACTACCTTTTAGGCAACAGCCAAGTGGGATATTAGGAGAGGAATCTGGAGCATGGGTTGACAGTCCGGACAAGCCTTGCAGGCTAGAAGATAGAGAGTGAGATTCTCAGAGGCGAGGTGCGATCACATAGCTTTGAAGTGATGGGGGGCGGCACTGCCTTGTAATAAGGTTCAATGATGAACTATGTCTATATTGGTATAATCGGAATCAGTACACTGGTTATATGCTGTACTACCTGCTGTGCTTCACCACATTCTGCCAGTTGTTTGTGAACCATCACGAGGCAAAACTCACTTCCAGCTTTCTACCTTAAGGCAAGTGCTCCCACCCCCCCATATCCTGTGCTGACTTTGAGTTATAGTACTGCTCACCTTCTGATAACCCAAATGAATCCACAAATGTCAGCCAATCTGCTTGTTGCCAGACTGCCTGATGGAATGTCTTTGAGCACAACTTTCACAAGTTCTGCATCTTCATTCTCGGGATCTAGCACAGTTTTTGGGATTGGCATGGTGTCTGGCCAGCTAATTAAAAGACTGGGCCAAGTGACTATCAGTGCAGCTGAAAATATGCAAATCTGTTTGCAATTACTCAGCATTAGGAACACTATTCGGTACGAAGCCACAAGGTTATGGGACCCTCTCCAACCCTGAGGTGCAACTCATTGTTGATGACCTATGTGATTTTGCTCAGTATGCTTCTCATGTATGATCAGATGTCATCTCACTCTTTCAGGGACCATTATCCAAAATCCATACTTCAAACTTGTCTTTCAGCTATACAACAGTTGATGGCTTATAACCCTCTTAAGGGAGACAGTCTACTCAGAAATAACCAGGATACAGCTAGACATTCCTCCTTTCTTAACACAAACATACCTCAGGGATCTCCTTTACACTACAGTGCTTGGTATGGATTAATTCCAAGTTAATTCAGTGCCTTCCAGAATTGCTTGCAACAGACAAATATTCACTGACAGGGCAGGCTGCAGGAATACTGGGAAACATGGCATGGAAGGGAGATGCTGCTGTTATATGTTGGGTCCTGAGTCCCTATTTATAGGACTCAGTGTTTTCAGAGCAACCTTGGCTGGTAAGTGCCCGCTAAGCACCCCCAAAAAAAAAGGTGATGGTTCCACCAATAATTATCCGAGTCTGATACAGGACCCCTGGTACTCCTTGGTACCAGCCCCTCAAGTCTTGCTAATAGTTGCTGAAATATTGTATATTATGCTTATATGCTACTAGTCCTTGTCGTCAACTCTTTTGCACTCATTGTCTATACTGCTGTTAATATGATCTCGCCATCTGTTCTGACTGTCTAACCATCTTTTGCTGTCTCTGTCTGTATAGAATACGAACATTATCCTTTCCCCTTGATAGTGCATGTTGAAGTGTGTGAGTTTTGTTGATTAAAACATTATAACATGTCCCCTCTTCACTTTGAATCAGAATCCTGGTTCAAGTAGTATCAGGTCCCCGCCTTCCCATTTGCCAAGAAATAGCAGCACACAAAGGTTTTCAGCATCTAGTTGGTCTTGGTGAGCTTTGGTACATGCGCAAATGTTTAAAACAAAGCCTCTGAATGGTGCAATGCTGGGTTGTTGGCGGAAGGGGAGAGAATCGACATACAGTGACAGCTGTTTGTACTGGTCTGGAAGGTGTTGTTCTAGCTATGTCGTATGAGTGGCTTTTCCTACTTCATTTGTATTCACTTACTTCCATAACGATATGCCCTATCACATCCTCTAACATCTCACACATCACCTCTTTGAAGTCTGTTATCTCTTTTGATGCATATGGTGTTCTTTGATAGTGATTTACTCTTTGGCTGCCATTCTTCCTCAACTTGTTCGGATGGATATCAGGTGGGGCTCCTTCTCCCTATGCAAGGTCAGGTTGTGCCTCTACTTGAACTCCTTTACTTATGGATTCGCCATAATAGTTGTACGCTTCTTGAAAATGTTGTGCTAGGAACTTGTATGGTCTTCCGTAGGTGCTTTTCCCTTCCATTTTCTCATGTGGGTACATCATCTTGATCTTAGTCTTGGATTATTGAGACCATTTTCTCTCTGATGCTTGTCATGAGGAAGGCAATTGACTGGCCGTCTTTCCCTGTTATTTTTATATTGTTTCTGTTGTATGTCAGCTGTAATCACTGTAGGCCTACTCTTTTGCAATATCTGAATCTATACAGATATAACTGTCACTGTCATGGTGTTTGCCTTCTGTATTGTATGTTTCCTCTGTCTATTCAGAGAGGTCATCTTGGTACATTTGGCGTCTTTTTGTTACGTACCATGTCTTGTAATTCTTGGACGGTGTCTACAGTAATGGAGCTCTCAGCTTTCCTTCGTTGAGCATCTGTCCATTTCTGGTGTTTGCTTGGTTTTGTGGGATATGGTGCAGCACCAGTTTCGGTGTCAAATTTAGTGGCTATCGTGTACATTTGTGGCTTGTATGTTGTGGTTTTGAGTAGTGTATTGCACTGGGTTGAAGGTCCTACTGTTATGTGCTGTGAGTTCTGCCAGTATTCTGCACATTGAAGCTCGGGTAGATAGAAGCTTTGACAGTCAGTATATGTAGCAGTTGTATCTGCACTTACTTTGTCTGTATGAGCTGCATGCTTTTGTCCATCATCTCGATGTCCTCTATTATGTATCGTTTTGTATCTGTCCCTCTTGGTAGATGCATGTGAATTATTGGCTTCATTCAGTTCCCTGTCTCATCTGAGACTCTCGATAGTTGGTAGGATAATTGTTTGTAGCAGCTTTTGGAAGTTTTCGTCTTTTGTGCTGTCGGTTAGAATTGGCTCGTTGGAAATATGCAAGCTTTATACCTTTGGCATTCCTCAGTTCATTCATTGCTTTCATGATTGACAACACATCTGTATGTTGCTGTAAACAATTGTATTGTATTTGTCTATTGTGATCAGCATCAGTAGGATGTAGAAGGTGCCTTCGGAACCAGCTGTCAGTATATATGTCATGTCGTAGGTCTTATGTACTGCCCACAGTCAGTGCCACTACTTTATGACCTTTTGTCTTGTATACTAGCACTGTCTTTCTTGTCATCGTCTTTAGTTTCGATGATATATCATTTCGTCTTCTGTTGTTCTCCCTGTGACTGCAGTCTGTTAATGTTGTTTGTTATGTTATTATCTTGGTTTACTGACTTGTCTGCATGGCAAAGTTCAAATGGAATAGCACTGACTGAAACTGTTGGACCTCCATGGCCTTCTCGACTTTGCGGCATTGTAGAGCTGCCAGCATTAGCTCAGGGTCTGCATTTCTGTTGCATATCTCCACCTCTTCCTCTGTCAACAGCACCGGCTGCACCTGTTTGGATTTAATCTGCATGACGAGTGATGCTAGTTTCTCCCTGTTCTTGTGTGTGTTGATGTTGGCTAGTCAGTGATATGACCAATTTTAGGCTAAAGCTATAAATTGATCTTTCAATACTCTACACTAGTATAAGCTTAATGATAAGAAATATCTAGAAATCGATAATAATCGCAATAGCTTATGCTTGAGTTATGGCTATATGCTAGAGTGTTATCTATAGAGTCTCATATCATCAGAGTCTGGGTTAGCTATCACTTGAGATAAGGCTAAACTCTTGAATCGGCTTATATCTAGAAGTAAAAGATTGAAAGACAATGACTCTCTAAGGCTATCATATCAAACACGGCTATAATATTGAAGTCTAGTGGTTATAACTTGGTTTATATGCATAAACAGGTTGAAAGATTGAATGGAAGGATAATGCCAACCTTGGGGAGGTTAGGATGGGCCAGGAATCGAGTTTTGACAGACCCTGACAATGTCTAGGGCTGCCAGGCACCTAGATCAAAGGGATTCCAGAAAGATCTAGACAAAGTGATCAGTCTAGAAAGTGATCAGAATGATCACTGTTCTAGAGCTTGATCACTCCAAAGATGTAGAACTTGATCGCTCCAAAGACCTAGAACTTGATTGCTTCAAAGATTCAGAGCTGATTGATAGGGAAACCAATTGATGGTCACATATGGTCAATTATCTTCAACAATATTCAAGGAACAGCTAATAAGAGTAGGGAGAGCTTGAAGGGAGATCTGGAAAGAAACAGATAGAAGGAAAGATGGTCTAGGCATTGATATGGATGACTGATGGTCTTGGCTCGGGTTCCTAGCATCCAAATCAAGTAATCGAAGGTCTTGGAAGGTATCTAGTCTATTTTGAGAAGTCTTGGCATATGTATAAAAGGACAGGATTGTAGTGGTAGATTCTCAAGTTGTTGCCCCACCAGGAGTTTTAAAACACTCTCTATAGACAAGTGGTGTGGGTAGCATACTTCTTAGCCATTCTTGATTGATTATCTCGGGTTTTAGTCCCTTGAGTTGCGATTGAATGTGTTTATCTTTGTGATATATTGTTGATCTTGTTGATTTGACTTGATATTGGAAATTTGAACATATTGTGGTAACTTTTGACTTGTTCTTCGAGTTTGGTGCATTGGGCACTTCATAGAATCTTGAAACATCACTATAAGCATACACCCTTGGTGTCTAAACCCATCCCTTGGTCAATAGAAAGGCTACACTTTGCATTTCTAGAAATCAATACAGGTGGTGTTGGATATAGAAAGAAACCTTGCAGGCCTCTTTTCCGAAGTCTCACAACCTTGGAACTCATAGTGGTAGTGGTTGTCCTTATCTAGAAGTGTTCTGTCACACTGCTCTGTGTGTGTTGTCTCTCAGACACTTTCTATAAGTGTATCAGCTAGCTCCAACCTTAGTATCAAGTTCATTACTAAGTTTGTTCCTATCATCAGCAAAGGAGTCTTCATGCAGCCTGATCTAAGGAGGCTCTACATGTCAGGTCGTGTATCCAAGCCTTTCTGTGTGTTTGATTAGGTGACAGCCAGGAGATATGGTTGGTGTACATACACTGATAGTTCTTGGTTCCTTTCATGGATCAGCTCTGTTTCACCTCGAGCTGGCTTCTCTGTGTCATTCTGTCTGTTCTTGCTGTCGTTGCCTGTGGTATGTTGCTTTTTTCATTTGGCCTTGCTTGACTTGTCTGATTTCTGCCTGATTTCTGCATCAAACGCGACCCACTGCTTTTTGTTCCTTCAGATCCTTTTGTCTCAGTTTTGAAGGTACTCCTGCTTGTTGTATGTATCAGTTTCCATGATGGCATCTGTATATTTTCAGTCTGGTAATGCTATGTCGGAAGACTATATGTACCTCTCTTTCTTTTGCCCTCTAATATAGAGCTGTTATGCTGGCAATGTTTGTCGCTTTTGTTGGAAACACGTCCATCGTTCTCTATTTCCAATAGCATGGCCCAATTGTCTGTTTCCTTATCAGCATTGGTGCAGTTGTGTGTGTTGATGTCTACATCTTCGCTGGAATACACCTTGTGCAGAATTTCCATTAGAGCATGTATGTCATCGTGTTGTACTGACAGGGGTGACAGTGTGCATATTGCGCACTCAACTAGGTCGCTGCTCAGCGATACATTTATGTATTCTGGTACTTGTCAGCTTTTGTTCTAGTTGTATCTGACAGGCTTACCAGACATCTGGAATAGGCTCTGCCCCGATGGTCACACCTTTTTGATTGTTGTTTGATTTGCAGGAAACATATGATGACAGTATCAATTGGCAATCAATCTGTCACACAGAGGATATGTACTGCAGGTAGGATATACATGTGTGGTCAGTACAAGTCTTTTGTTGTCGTTCGCAACAGCATTATATGTATATATTATTCATTTGTTCCATGGTCTTTATACCAGTCTTAGTCCTGGTCAATGGTAAGCTGTGTGATTACCTCTTCTGTCTGTTGTGTTCAAGGCATATGATACTAGTGTAATGTATTGTGGATGCTAAAGCCAAAGCCCTCATTGACATTGACGGTTGTAATATGCAGCCTAATATATAGTTTGAGAGCTCTTGAGCTTGTAGACAGCTTCTCTTTTTTGAAGGCAATGGTTCTGAAATTGTTGTAAGTTCGTTAGATGCTATTACTTTAACCAGAATTACCTATGAGTTGAGGGTGCAAAAGCTTACTTGAGACCGTCAACCGTCGTTTGTTCAATGCACCTGCTTCATGTAGGATGTTCATGCATGTTGTCTGTGCTAGTTTAAGGGACTTACATGTGAGTTAGGGTGATTGAGCTTGATGTAACTCTCCAATGCCCAGTCATGTTTGTGAGCCACTATAGGGCTTTCCAACAGTAAGCCTTTCTGGTACTGTACTATTTCAAGCAGTTCGGCAGTCACTGTGACCTGCCAAAAATTTTGACAGGTCAATGGAATTACAGCATAAATATACTGTTATAAGTATAGTATACAAGGTGTGTGAATATCAACCATTGAAAGACTTGACAGTAGCTTCTCGGAAGTAGATGGAAACCTAAATGCAAGCCTGTCAAACAAAAATAGATTCATGCATCACTGGAGGGCCTAGAAAGCAACAGACACAAAATCACATTTCATAATTGTGTTTTCTGCTCAAAAGCAAGATATATATAGGTGTGACCACCTATCTGAACCATCTGGCAGAACCCTATGTGACCTGTAACCACCATGAAATTTCAGCAAACTATTTTGAGTGTGATGTGTGACCTGCTGAACTGCTTGAAATGGTACAGTACTTTAGTGAGGATTGATTGAACGTCCAGTGATTTTAGATGATTGTAGTAGTTCAGTTGCTGAAAGTCTTATCAATTGCCTTGGTAGAATTCGGTGGCAGGTAAGGAAAGACGGTATGCAGAACCAAACAATGATCACCCGTGATCAATGTTTGGTTCTATGTTTGGTTCCGTGTCATCGACTTGTCATCTAACACCTCTGTTCCGGGTGCAGGCTACGACTGGAGCCAGCCACTGAATTGGCTGTCTAATCATCAGTGTCTTATCTATAAGGTAAGCTGTTTTTTTTTTTTTGCTCTGTATTGGTAACCTTACCCTCTTGAGTAGCAACTTGCTCAAACTCGTGTCCCTTTCCGTATTTGAGAGCTTAATGATTGTTACTCTCGACGGTGTCATTGACATTCATTGATGCCACAGGCAACTTGATGTTTTGTCATTGCCTCTTCTCCTTTGCCCCTGTTCATTCCTACCTCTGCTTCAAAGCTTTCCTGTTTCCCATCATGCCACCTGTTGACTGGGATCGACTTTGTCCTGTTGACCTTGTATGCAATCCCACTATCCTTCTCCACAAGTCTTCATGTAATATGGTTTCTATCATATTCTGGTATTAACAGGCTTACTGTTAATTAGCCACACTTGAACACAGTGTGTTTGATGGAAGATATGAGGACAGGTCGCAGAAAACGAGGCAGTCTTTCAGCCAGCATGAGGCTAGTCTTTCCAAGCAAGCCGCAAACTGAGTGAAATGATTTCTACCATTGTAGATAAGCCATAGAAAGAGCTCACATTCTGTATTGTATATATGGCACAGCACCATTGAATCAGCGTAACGTTGGCTGAATGGTGCTCTATGGATCAGACTGGTGCTTCGTTGTAAACAAATCGGTCACGCGTGCCAGGTCATTTGAGATGGCTGTTTTTTTTGTCTATACGGTCAATGCTTTGTATCTTCCATCTCCTCCTTTGCAGGAATGCAAACTGCAGCTCATGCGTGACTGTCATTTTGGTTGGTATGATCCAGTGCTCTGGCCTCAGCTTTTCACAGATTCTTTCCCTCATCATGCTGTCATTAAAAATCCTCTGTTGGATCCCTTGGATCATAGTTCGTGATGGTGGTGGCTTCCCAAGTGTCAGGACCTTGTTTTCTCATCATCTGCTCATCTTGGTCTGCTATGTAGAGATATTACAGAGTCTTTCTTGTCGTCTATTCAAATACTACGTGATAGGGTTGACCGCTATCATGAATGTGAATTCTGTGCTGGCCATGAGCCCAACGCTACTCCCTTCCTGCATATGACTGTTGTGGAGAATAATTACCAGTAGCTTCTCACTCTCGAGTCCTCTTTCCATCAGATTCGTTTGTGCCTCATGGAGATGCAGAATGCATACCATTTTGCCTTGGCTGCTTTAGATTGGTTAGAGGTGTTTGTACCCAGGTACAACAGTTTGACCCCATCAGTCTCAGAGGTTGCTGGCATAATGGGAGCATTCGTCTATGACATAAAGCAGGCCAGTCGTCTTGTCCAGTGTGGCGTACCTGTTTGGATCATCCAATCTATATGCCACACATGTAGATGAACTTCTCCCCATATCTGAGCCTTCTGATATGCTTGATTTGACACCTGCACCTGGTTCAGTTGTCATCTTTTGTGGTTCGCCCAGTAGTGAAGCTCTGTGATGTATGGTCAGATACTATTCTCGTTCACTTGCTGGGGTTAATCCTTTCATAATCACTACTCCTTTGACTTTGACTTTGTCTCATCCTTCATCTGCCTCAACACCAGTCTCCTCTGCCTCTTCTTGTGATGCTCGTTGTGCTAAACCTTATGAGTACTAGCTTTGATTGTTATTTTATACCCTCACACACTTGCAGTACAACAAAGCCAGTGGACGGGACAAGTTCGCTGAACCCTCAAGTCCCTTTTGGCCTCCGACACCTCATGTCTGGTCTCAGGCCTTGTCTTCAGTTCAAAGAACCTACCCTCCTCCTCCAAGCGACCTTCCTCATGGCTATGTGTTTCCTGGCCCTGCATTGTTTGTCAGTGTAAAGACCATAGACAAGACCTTTGCTTACCTTTACCACTGGTTGGTGTGCCATTCAGCTTTGATCTTCTAGTTCATTTCTCACAACAGTAACACCTCTCCATTGTCAAATGATCATTGGCACACTTTCCTCTTGATCGGGTTCATGACAACAATTGGCAGAAAGCCAAGAAAATCTCAATGAGAGACATATTGGGTACAGCAACACAAGCCTGGGAAAACACTTCTAACGAGGTCCAATCGGACATGTGCTTCCAAGGTTCGCTGGTTGGGTTGGAAGGATCTATGTTGAAAGCAGTTGCACAGGAGATCCTATGGGAGATATCTGAGTTGAAATTTTGGGTAGAGTTATCAGCACTGGATCACTATGCATCAGGTCTTCCCTTGGATGGCCGCTGCTCATTGGTTCTGCAGTGCTTCCCATCATGTCCTAGAAATCTCTACACTGTGGATTTCGATTGTGCATCCCTAGGTCTTGCTGTGCTAGATGTCCGCCAGTGAGCACCTTATTTTATCTGATTGTATAATCTGATGAAGGCCTGGAAGAACAATGAAACCATTGGCTTGGTCTTGGCAAAGGAGATTAGCATGTGCACAGACAGTGAACTTAGTGATTTCAAGGTCAGACTTGCTCAATGTTATACACAGAATTACTACAATTTTTTTGATAGAGCATGTACATTACCCTGTTGCCCACATTAACACTGTGTTTTTTTGAATTGTTTCTGAATTCTCAGACTTGGTAAGGAATTATAGGGGTGTACCCAGCCTTGTGTAGGGGGGCTGTGTATTCAGCCTGGTGATTGGAAACAACCATGCGGTCTGTGGTCGGGTTTTCCTTATTGGAATCATGGTTGTGGTGTTGACTCCATGTGGTCGCTCTGGCCAACATGTTTTACCCACATGCTACATAACCCCGAATGTCTATACTGTGCTCGTCATTTGTTACCTCAGGAAACAAACAGTGAGCACGCGAAACAAACAGTGACCACACTCTTTGCTACAACCAAGACAGTTATGCCTGTTAAGCCACATTCTGGATGTTCTGGATGTTGTTGGCCTTTTAGTAAGTCCTTTCATACCCTTATAGCCTTATCCTTTCCTTGATTTTGTTATCCAGGTAGCATTCTAAGCACTTATCAGTCAAAGGGAGGTCTAATGGTTGAGATTGAAGCACATCTTTATCTGTTCTATGCCAACTGTATCTAATGCTCTTTGCAGTGGTTGGGTGTTGATCGTAACAGCAACCTTTGGCCTCCCAGCTTCCATCCTCTAGAAGACATAAATGAGGTGGATATTCTGAGAATTCTTCAAGATCTTCAGGATGATCTGGGAGACCTTGCTAGTATAGGAGATAATGAGAAGGATGCCACTGTGACCTCAGAGAACATGAGAGGTGAGTACATCAAATTTGCTGTGAGGTGTTCTGACTTTTTACCACAGATAAACAGCATCTTTTTGCATCTAACAACAGCAGTGCATAGTTGCTATCTTATAGGAATGATAACTGTTGCTTTACTCTATATCATCGTTATCCTCATATACTGCTCTAGACCTCTTGTATGTCAATGGTTGATTCTAAGTCAGATCAATAAGTGTATGTGTTCAATATGGTTGACATTACTAGGTCAATGATACATTCCCCATCAACCAACAAGATTTTTCTTACCACAAGGCTGATTCTCCATTTGTTGTTTGGGGAAGGCCATGCTATCATGGAGACCTGAGCTTCTATAAAGTGTCCGGTTCTCAGGGCCACTATATCCAAGGGTCTGGAGCTGAGGAGAATAAGAACACCATAAAGTGTCCAGCTCACTTTACCTGTATTTTTTCTCCCCATTGTCATTGACTTCTTTCTTGTACCTCTTGTAGCATTCTATCTTGTTATCTTCCATATAGTGCCAGATGGGTATCACCTTCCTCAGATAACCATGAGGATCCATAACATCTGTTACAGGGAGGGATGATAAGATTCCTTTGTCTTTGATGTTTGTGACGTAGCGGTTGGCCATATCTATGGCAGAATGATCACTAGAAGTGTAACTGGGATTCCATTTCTCAACCTTGCCCTCAGGTAAGGATTTCTCTAAACAATCTTGTATCTTCTGAAGACATTTTATAGTCTTGGCAAAGGTGGAACAACCTAAACCAGTGAGTTAAATCCTTTGGAATTGATGTCATATTTCTTTCTCATTGCTGTCCATCTATTCCAAGTCCCTATTTATAGGACTCAGTGTTTTCAGAGCGACCTTGGCTGGTAAGCACCCACTAAGCACCCAAAAAAAATGCAATAATTCCACCAATTATTCTCTGAGTCTGATCCAGGACCCCTGGTACTCCCTCAGGCTAGTCTGACTTTTGTCACAGGGATGTAACAGTGTGACCCCAGTTACATAATTATACCAGGCTGGGAACAATCATTGCTTATTTCACTTTCCTCTCACCAATGTGATGCTGTGGCTTCACCAAAATATTCTTCTGTACTGCCAAATTCTTGACTGACTTGGTACCAAGGCTAGAGGATGTTTAAGTTGGAAAGCAACATGGCTTAATATGTCTGTATGATTGGCTCATTACTGATTAAGGCTCCAACCATATACACCCCATTGAGTAAATATAGGGTATATGGTGTATACCCTATATGTACAGTATAAACCATATATATAGATGGTTTATATGTAGTTTCTTACCTGACTGGGTTGAATGCCTTGGTGGAGCCCCTACATGAGATCTTATACTCTTCAGACAAAGAACAGTGTTTCAAAGACTGAATGCAAGGTCTGTATGGCTGTAGAACATGTTCAAAGCTGCTGAGCATGCTGATGGTGTGACATGTCTGTGACAGCATGTGCATTTCTTGTTGCATAACTGTCCACCACCTCTCTACTCAGAGTCAAAACACCTTTTGGTCAGAAACTCTAGTTGAGGGACTCACTGGATAGGTCCCCAAGATGTTGAAACTATCCCAAATAAGGTAACCCTATATACTATCCATATACTGTATAGCAGCTCCCAGGCCCAAGGCCCTATACATGTATACATATATGGATATAACCGTAAGGGCCACTACATGTACTAGTGAACATCATGTGCCTAAATTGATTATCTAATCAATACTTAGAATACTTTTGGGTCAAAGGTTCTGCAGAGTACCACTGCTTGCTCTGACTACAGCTTGAATTGGTACAGATTTCAAACAGATTTGAGTGATTACAACTTCGATTTGACTTTAATTTCAGCTGGAGAGGCAATTAAAATAACTGGAAAGCCCTCAATCATTAATTCTGCTTGCCTTTGAAGTCCCATAGCATAGGACAAGCCAAAGACAAGCAGCCATGATGTATGCATGTGATCTTGTGATTTGCATGGATAACAAAAAGGAGTAATCAAATGGGAGCAAACCATATAATTTGCTGCTTTTACCACAAGCTCTTTGCACCACCCTTCCTTGTCAGCTTTTTCCATCCTAAAGAGTTCCAAGTTAATCTCAAGCTTTTGAAGTGTACTGATACACCAAACACCCATGTGTTATTGTAGGTCAGGTTTTCCTTATACAGTGGTCACTATAGTTGTATAGACTACTTAAATGCTATTTAAACAATTAGAGGAAGAGACTGACTGGATTGCCCAGAGTTGCTAGCATGTTGCCCATTTTTCCAAGGTAAATACTAATAAAGAGTCTTGTCACTGTCTGTAAACACTAGTAAATAGCCTTGTCACTGTCTGTAAACACCAGTAAATAGCCTTGTCACTGTTTATTTCCTGAGGTAACAAATAGTGAGCACAATGTTTTGAAGTTTACAAATGTAAAAAGGGCAGCAAGGAGAATTGAACCCAGGCTGACATAATCCAATCAGGCAATCTACCAGCTACACTACAAGACCATATGCAGCTTCCTGTGAGCTGATAGCTTAGTAGGGCCATGTCATGACTATGTCTTTGATTTTCTGCATCCCTGACTTAGTCCCTAAGGCTAAATCATCAGGTAAGGTTGTAACTAGGGATTATACCTACTTAAGGAATACTTATGGCTCTTCTTCCTCATTAGGGATTACCATGGGATTACCATGGGATACTCTCAGTGAGTCACAAGTCATGTTTCAGAAGCTACATACAATGGCTTTTAGACATCAAAGAACTAGGATTTTGGATAGTTATATCAGCTATATAGTATCATGTTGTGAAGATGACAACATTTTGCAGGATTTTCACTTTCCTACAGGTAGGATAATCCTGAATTCTACATGGCCTGACCTTTTTGTATATTACAAGTCCTATTTATAGGCTTGTTGTTTCACCAAGGCAGCTCTAGTGTTAAGTGCCTATTAAGTGCCAAATCAAAAATAATGGTTTCATCAAATATTCACCAGGATCCTGACCATTTAGTGGCTCAGGCACTTATCTGCCACCAGCTAATGTTGCCTTTTTCTGCAGAGTTAAATCTGTCTACATGAGTTAATTTGACAGGTCTCAAAAAAAGGCTTTTTCTAGCCATGCAATGATGGTATCAATCTGATATGGCCTGGGTCCCAAGGGACTTGGGTTGCCATCAAAGGTTGGCCATTTTAACACTGGTGCAAATGTAGTCCCAAATCTTGTGGCCCTGCTTATAGGAAATCACCCTTTAGTACAAGAGCAGGCTGCTAGAGCAGTGGTGAACATATCACAGAAGGGAAATGCTGATGTGATACAAGCTGTGGTGAATGGAGATGCAGTACCAAATCTTGTGGCTCTTCTTGCAGGAGAGCACCCTTCAGTACAGGAGCAGGCTGCTAGAGCACTAGGGAACATAACATGGAAAGGTGATGCTACTGTTATTCAAGCTGTAGTAGATGCAGATGCAGCCCCAAAACTTGTGGCCCTGCTTACAGGAGATCACCTCTCAGTCCAAAAGAGAGCTGCTAAAGTGCTGATGAACATAACACAGAATGATGCTGCTATCATTCAAGATATACAACTTTACATGCATCTATATCAGCTGGATGCAGCTGAAGTAGATGTCCTTCAAGCAGTGAAGCTGCACCAGCAGGCAATGGATGTTTTGAGTGAAGGGTCTGACAGAGCAAGACTTGGAGAGCTTTACATGCATCTAGATCGGCTAGATGAAGCTGAAGAATCTCTCCTTCAAGCAGTAAAGCTGCATCAGCAGGCAAAGGATGTTTCAAGTGAAGGGTCAGACTGGTTAAGACTTGAAGAGCTTTATATGCATCTAGATCAGCTGGGTGAAGCTGAAGTGTCTCTTATTCAAGCAGCAAAGCTGTACCATCAGGCAAATAATGTTTTGCATGAAGGGTCAGATAGAGGAAGACTTGGAAAGCTTTACATGCATCTAGATTGGCTGGATGAAGCTGAAGAATCTCTCCTTCAAGCAGTAAAATTGCACCAGCAGGCAAATGATATTTTGCGTGAAGGGTCAGACAGATTAGCACTTGGACAGCTTTATATGCATCTAGATCAGCTGGATGAAGCTGAAGTATCTCTTCTTCAGGCAATAAAGCTGCATCAGCAGGCACAGTGTTTACAATGAAGGATTAGATAGGTTCACACTTATGAATTGTACATGCATCTAGGTCACCAGGATGAGGCCAGGATGTCTCTGACTCAAGCAGTAGAGCTTTTTCATAAGGCTAAACATACTCAATGGGAAACAACTGCTAGAGAGCAGCTTGATGATTTTTGTAAGTTATCCACATTAGAAAAAAGTCAGAACTCATCCCATATCCCAGCGAATATAGATCATTGAGAGCTCTGATTTGCAATAGATAATGTATGTTGACACTGTTTGATGAATAATAGTATATTGATAGGGTGTAGTAGTCCTGAAGTCAAAGCCCATCTGCAGAGTTATGAGTCCTATTTATAGGATCATTGTTTTACCGAGGCAGCTTGGCTGGTAAGCGCCCATCAAGCGCCCAATCAAAATGTAGGGTTTCACTGATTATCAACCAAGTCCATCAGGCTGATGGGACCCCAGACACTCCCTGGTCACTGTCTGTAAACATATATAAACAGCCTGGTCACTGTCTGTAAACATAGGTAAACAGCCTGGTCACTGTCTGTCCCATGAGGGGACAAACAGTGAGCAAGACATATTGTGCTTAAACAAGCACAAAATTATTGGATTGAACCACTCACCCTGTTTGATGACATAAGCAACTAACTCAAGCACCTTAACCACTGAACCAAACTGACTTGTATCATCTAGCTTAGTATTTCCACCACTCAGCTGACTTTACCTTTTCTCACCATATTGTCAAACTTAGTGAACATCATTTTGAGATTGCCCAGTAGGTGTGGAGTAGCCAACATGGAGATGGTTGGTCAGTATACCCACTATTTTGATATGGTTTGAATGCCAGTCAATACAAGTAGAATGTCAGTCTATTAGATGTTGAATGCAAGTCTATAAGGACTGAATACAAGTTGAATGCCAGTGTATAGGGATTGAATGCAAGTCAATACAAGTTGAATGCCAGTCAATACAAGTTGAATGCCAGTCAATGCAGGACTGAATCCAAGTTGAATGCAGGACTGTTAGGGATTGAATACAAGTCAATACATGTTAAATGCCAGTGTACAGGGACTGAATACAACTTGAATGTGGGACTATTAGGGATTGAATACAAGTTAATACTAGTCAAATGCCAGTGTATAGGGCCTGGATACAAGTCAGTACAAGTTGAATTAGGGATTGAATACAACTCAGTACAAGTTGAATGCCAGTGTATAGGGCCTGGATACAAGTCAATGCCAAGCTTGAATACAAGTCAGTATAACTTGAATGCCAGTGTATAGGGACTGGATATAAGTCAATACAAGTTGAATGCCAGACTATTAAGGATTGAATACAAGTCAGTACACATTGAATGCCAGTGTATAGGGACTGGATACAAGTCAATACAACTTGAGTGTGGGACTACTAGGGATTGAATACATGTTGAATGCCAGTGTACAGGGACTCAATACAACTTGAATGCAGGACTATTAGGGATTGAATACAAGTCAATACAAGTTGAATGTGGGACTATTAGGGTTTGAATACAAGTCAATACTAGTTGAATGTCAGTGTATAGGGACTGAATGCAAGTCAATACAAGTTGAATGCCAGACTATTAGGGAGTCAGTACAAGTTCAACATCGGTGTATAGGGCCTTCCCTGCTCTGGTTGGCCCAGGGTTTTCTGATGCTATCAAACTTTATTAGTGTAAAAGGGGGAGTAGCAAAAATTGTATCCATGCTGACAGAACCCAAAGGTAATGGCCTCTAGGCTCTATATACCAGTCAGTTTGGCTGAGCCATGAACCTCTAGGTTTAGTCCAATACCAGGATCTTTTTTTTGTTGTGGGGCTTTTGTCCAGATAAAAATCAAGGTTCCCTGCATAAGATGTTTTGGGTCAACCTTTAATATGAAACAGCTTGCAACTCAAGTTAGGCATATAATCCAAGAATTCATGTGTTTACCCAGGTGCTTGGCTTCTTCTTGCTTCTTGATGTTCAAGTTATCAATCTGAGCCAGCTTGATATGGCCTGGGTCCCAAAGGACTCGGGTTGCCACCAAAGGTTGGCCATTTCAACACCTGGTAGTAAATATGTTCAAGTTGTACCTCAAATCTCAGGTTGATTAGCTATGTCCTTTTTCACACTGCCAAGTTTCATCCCAGCCTGATTTATGGTGTTAATGCTTGATTTGAGGTGCTGTTGAAGTTAAGATGGCACAGTACTATAGGTCCAATGTTGTTTGCATTTGTTTGTTCTTATGCAATGTGCAAAATGCAAAATTTTGATATCATTAAAGACAGCCTTGCTAGGCACTAAGCCTGTTTGTATGGGCCTCAAAGCTCAGATAAGACTATTAGACATGTTTTTTATCAGTTTTCAGTGCAAAATTCCATCCTGCTTTGACATTCCCAGTGATACTGACCCATAGTGCTACACTCAAACTTGTTCACATAGGCTTCAAATTTCAGATATTGGCTCTTTAGACTCAGTGAGCCATCCCTATTGGGTGGCAAATCTGATTCCAGAGCAAAAAACCAAGACTAGGGCTTGAAACCATACCCGTACATGTACGGTGATATGGGACTGTCAATACTGGACAGTACCTGTATTGTTTCAAGTTTTTTGATGGCCTCTGTACAGCTGTATTGTGTACAGGTAGATACAGGTGTATGATTGCTGAGGATTAGGCCATCAAATTAGTTTCTAAATAATATTTACTCTATTTATGAACAATTTTAAATACAAATATGCATTGCATATCACCACATATCCCTGTTTTAACACTGTTTTTACAGGTTACTGTACTGGACAATACAGGCTACTGGTGCTTTGTCAGCCATCCCGTATTACTAGTTTTTTTATACTGGGTTGCCTTGTATACTGGACGGCCATCTCCAGTATATGGGATGGTTTCAAGCCCTAACCAAGACAAAATTGTCACAGGAGTCCCACACTTAAGAGGAGGAAGTAATTGAAACAAGGAGCTCTGCAGGCTTACCTGAGTCTGCCAATTCTTCAGAAGATCTATACACAGTGGTCTGACCATGGAGCTCATGAGGAAAATCAGATATGCAATGCACTTTCCAGGTGAGACACAATCTCAAGTGAAATCAGATCTGCTGGGTTGAGTGATGACTCAACATGAGATCAACAGAGCTTCTGCCTTTGGAGTGAGCACAAACTTGTTGGCTAAGAGATAAGGGGAATTAGCCACCCATGCTCTGAGGGCACCAACCAGACTAGTATTCTGTTTGTACATAATATACACATATAAACATGTTGCACCACTTGAGGGGGATCAATTCAGGTGTGGCTCTACAAAGTTAGAAGGCTCCTGCTCAGTTGTGTGCACTGTCATCAGGCAAATTTTTATGTTGGGGGACCAAACCCTAACTGTCAAATTCAGTGTCATCACATGCTTGATGGGATTACTGTAGTATTTTAACCAAGTGTTCAGTAACATGTAGCACAGGTCCCTGAACAGAACTGATTTGGTTGGTGTAATGTGTAAGGCTGGGGTTCTGATCACTGTTACAGCTCAAACAGGTAAGGCACCTAAAGTCAGAAATTTTGGGCACTTTGCACACCAATAGTTGTATTCACAATATTCAGTCATGGTGTCATCTGAAAGCAAATCTACCTCAGAATCATCTGAATCCTGCTCCCATAAAGCATCTCCCCCATATGGAACTGTTTTCTTTTCACTTTGGTGCTCACTATCTATATTTGGTTATGATCATGTGTAACACCCTGTGAACACTTGGTCAGAATACTACAGTACTTTATTATGCAGATGATGACTGAAGCAGATTAGCATCATGGCTGGAGCAGAAACATAACTCCAGGAGGGAGTAACTGTTGGGTTCTTCCAACTCAATCCAGGCACACCCACATGAGGTTATGTGTTACATTCTCACTTCACCATTTTTATTTATTAATGCAATTCCTATTCAACCTGTGACAGTTTTGTGCTGCCCTCATGCCACCTTGTGTGATGTGTCTGTGTCTGTGTCTACCATAGGCCATGTTTCAGAGTGATAATCACTAGTGATGGCCTGATTTTTTTGTAGAATGATTTTCACCTAGCAATTTTGTATGTTCCATAGCAGTAAGGTTGAAGCAAATGATATAAAAGCCTCAGTCTTTTCCAAGCTCTGTTACCCTCCTTTGTCTATACATCTCTTGTTCTATTTTATCATTGTATGCCTGCTATACACAATACCCACAATCATTCTAATGCAGATCCCTATCCCCCAATTCTGTCTCTGAGAGACAATCACATCAATAACCCTCATGTGTCAGATCTGGTGTACTGTTGATGTTCATAGGCCAGAAAATCCTGAAGGAGGGTGAGTACCTCCAGAGGAATGGAGTGATTATTGGATTGTGCACTGTTTTCAATATCCACAATTGCAAAACTGGCATATTTTAAGTCAAAGGTAGCAGAACTGGAAACTTGGGAAATTTGTTGTGGCTTGTACACAGTGACACTGCAAGTATTTCAGTAAGCAATATTTCATACTTATGATTTATATCTGACTCCACTTGGGCTAGTCATCCTTGATCAGTTGTTTCTCATTCCTTGCATTAGCCTGAAGCTGTGGAGCCCACTGGCTGGTAAGCTCATATACTAATACATAACTTTAGGGCTGACTTGTCTCAAGCTTGTGTAGTCTCTGAACCTGAAGCCATAAATGAGAATATCAATACAGATGATGAGAATGAAGTTACAGAAATGTGTAAGTGCCTATTGATTGTCCTTTAGCAGGATATTATTCAGTGACTGATTTTGATCCAATGGTTACTCCCCTTTCACTCAATGCTGTAGAGGATTGAATTGTACTCTATCCAATGCAACTGTGTCTTTAACTTCTTCACCAGTTAGATTGTCTACTCCTTCCAATGATCTCACAATTCAACCCACTCTCACTTGTCCCTATCCAGACTCCATCACATCCTCAGGCTCCATCTGTGATATCTTTGCTGTTTGAACTGGACAGTTTTGATGGACATGGAATCACAGTTCAACAGTTTTGAAGTCTTTTTGTTCACTACAACTGTGGGTGTGTTGTCACAAAGCATGTCATGGATAATGGAAAACATGTTTGCACAGGATCAGGATGAAATAATTGATCTGACCATAGCAGACTCAAATGCATGAGTTACTGACTCACATCACACCCATAGATATTAGTATAAATAGTGCTTTAATAAATAGTCAAGTTACCTTTTATTCAGAGCTAACATTCAACTGAATCCAAAGCTATGTCACACTACTTATCAGACTCTGTGTGTTGAGTCAGGATGTGTCTGTAACATTGAGTTTTGGAAGCTAGTTACTGTATCCAGAAGGTAATATCAAGTATTTTCCCACTTCCAGTACCAGACTCAAAGTGGCCACATTCTAAAAAGCTGAGTCTGCTCAGTTGAATGCAGCTTGAGAGTGTTGGATGATCTGAGGACTTGTGCCAAGCCTGAGATCATCCTGTAGCCTGGCTACAGTTCACAAAAGCAATCTTTGACAACTGTGACAAACAAGGTTTCAGACCTTTCTTGCCACACTCAGGTGGGCTGGAAATATGATAAAACATTGTATTTTGAGTATATCTACAACTTTAACTCAGTACTTTAGTAAAATTCAAAATTTTAATTTTCTGCCTGCCAAAAATTGAAACAAATACCAATAAAATTAAAATAAAATTGGGAAAAAAAGTTAGAAAACTGGTCTAAAGTCGAAAACAGCTTTATGCTTGATTTTTTTTTTTTGCTTCTTGCAGTGCAATGAAGTATTTTATCTCTTGCACAGTTGGTGTGATTTGTATTTCTTGACAGCAAACACGGCTTCTTTGGCAGTCAAACCTTTTTCTGTACCCTGATCAGCAACAAACTCCATGGGGAAGGCATCCATATAATGCCAGACTTTGCAAAAGAATTGACAGATGGTGATGGCATCTGCCATGTCCAAACATTTTGGCACAAGCTCCTTGGCAGTCTTGAATTTGCCATCATTCAACTGTCGGAACCCTATAATAATGTTAATAGAAGCATCCATAGTCTGTGAGAGAACACACAATATTTGCCAAATCCCCAAAGCATTTCAATGGGAGCAAGCTCACAATGAAATTTTGGAAGTGTGGCCTTGCTGTTCAAGGAAATGTTGAAGCATTGGCTTCTCTGTTTTGAAATCCTCCTGCAAAGAGATCACACAGTACATGCAGCACCAGTCGCTAACAGCCACAGCTTCGACTTCTGAAGCATTAGCTACATCAATATCAGCATCAGTGACAGATTCATCTTGACCCGCCACTTCTGCATCTGCAATTCTCTGTAAGGCTGCTGAGAGCTTGCAGGTTTTACACTTTCCCACTACCTTCTTCTCTTCACCTCTCTCTGAACACAGTCTTTCCCAAACTGATACACACTCCTGTAACATTGAGTGCATGCCCTTTGCCTTGCCCCAAAGTGCAGGATCTGGGTGATTATGGGGATATATCAATGATTGGGGTTGTCTGCATGTATCCGGCTGTCTGGGTTGTAGAGGCAGGTTTGACAAGGGGATGACAGTATCACACATCAGTCGCTGGTGTCCTCCAGGATTAACATTCATTTGATTGACATTGAGCACATCAGGGGCAAGGGCTTCATGTGATGAGGAACAGTCAAAGATCCAAACACTGACAGCATCTGGAAACTGGCATTCAAAAATTCCAACAGCAAGTTCAAGCTGCTTCATCAATTGATTAATATCCTACCACTTATCGTGGTTTTTTCCAGGGTAGATGATTTTCCTTACCTCTGTAGAAGTGAGCTGAAGGGGGGAATTCAATGGAAGATTGTTATGGTCCTTGAGTACCTTATCAACAAGCCAAAGCCTCCTGATGTGCTCACAAACAAAGTCTGAGATATGGATTGAATGGCCATTTCCCTTTTTCTTGATTGGTTGTTGGCTGTTCAACAACCACATGTAACACTTCATATCATTGACATGATAAATGCTCTCATCATGATTGATGGGAATGTGAAGTCACTCAGTTGGATCCAATGATGGAAACAATGGTGTCATCTCCAGCCCTGTGTATCGCACCATCAACCTCTCCAGTTGTGCAAATTCATTCAACCCTCTTCACAGCAAGCTTTGACATCTGGCCACTCATGTCCATCATGATAAGTGGCTTGAGCCTGTCCCATATATTCATATCCCAATTTGTGAAGCCAATTTTGAGTGATCTTGTCAGTTAGCTTGGCAGACTCAGTGGAGTAACCAAGCGCTGGTAACAGGACATCACAGAGGTGTATAACCATCTCCAGTGGCTTGAGCCTGTCCCATATATTCATATCCCAATTTGTGAAGCCAATTTTGAGTGGTCTTGTCAGTTAGCTCAGCAGACTCAGTGGAGTAACCAAGTGCCGGCAACAGGACATCACAGAGGTGTATAATGATGCCAATGTGTACCTGTTCATTATCTAGGAGTGAGTAATGTCCCTTTTATTTCTGAGCTTTTGAGATCGGAAGATAGCTGTGTTTAAGGAGATGTTGCTCGTTTTCTTGGATTTGTGAACAGTTTGGATTGCAACAATGTTTGTCTTGGAGTTTTATGAATTCAGATAAAGCAGTGAGGTGCATGATGAGTTTCAGTGAATGGCGGCTATGCAGTGCCTTGACTTCTTGAAGACCCTTTGCAATGATCTTCATCATATCAACCCCTGTTTCTTCACAATCGTCATCAGCAATCCACCCCTCTGCTTCTGCAACATCTGCATCAACCACTTCTGAGTCCTCTGAATCTTCTCCTGGGTCTTGAGGTTCAGAATCTGACTCAGAATCATCAGAAGTCTCAACACTGTCATCATCCGCTGGACTCAAACTGAGTTTCTCCACCAACTTGACAAGCTTATCAACGAAATAGCCAGTGCCACAGTCTTCAGGCATTGGTGTGAATGCTGGTGAAACACTTCAGGCTCTTTTCTTGCTGAAGAAGGTTGTCAATGGTGGAACCCCTAACCTTTTAAGATGCTCTTGAGTGCCTTCCTGTTTTTTTTTGCTGTCTCCAAAGTGTTGTGTGTGAGTCTTTTGTGTATATACTCTGCAAGGATGACCCAGCTACTTTCCTTCCTGAATAAAATGGCTGCAAAGACGATCCTCAGAATCATCACTATCCCAAGCAGATTCAGATGACTCAGCAGAGTCAGAATCACTGCGATAATCAGGATCCTGGTGATTTTCGGGCTCAATAGGCACTGCGATAGTGGCAAAATTCCTAGATCCTTGAGTACAAAGGGCAGATGCTACCACTGCTCTTTTTTTGTGGGCTGGCATTGGGCACAAATGGTGTAAAGGGCAACACAATGACTGCTAATTATTGACACATGATGTTGTTGTTCACCAGGAAAATATTGAAACAAGTGCCGAAAATTCAATTTTTTATAATCATGAGTCTTTTAGGTACTTTTCATCCTAATCTAGCTCCCTGCACCTCAGAAATAGCTATACAAAGCTCTGCAGAGCAGATAAAAATCGCTTTTGTGAACTGTAGTGCTATGTCCCTGTCAGAGCTGCTCTGTGTAACTTGCCATTCTGCTCTTGAATTGCCTTGTCTTGTCTCTGTGTTGTTTCTGGCCCTTTCACTTAAGGCTATAAACAGCTGAGACAGAAGGATTGATGGATTGGTATGATAAATGAATGCCTGTTGATTCAAATGTCTATTCTTACTGTTGAGTAACCAAAACCAGATCTATTATCCAAGACACACCTTTAGAGTTTTCAACTTCATTTCATCATATTGACAGCCCATCAATGTACCTCCAAGCAACATACACTGAATACCCTCACAATTGACATCAGAATGTAGTGTCTAAATGATATTTTTTTTGTCACCAGCCATCCAGATATCCTGAGGGATAAAGCTCTTGGCAAGGCACATGCCCTCAAATTGTTACGCGCCGTGCCAATACTCCGATCCCAAGTCGCAGCCTTATGGCCTTGTGCAAATCTCAAGGGGTTTTCTGCTATGAAGTCTTCTGAGTGTTTCCCCTTTACTCTGATCTACTCCGGTTCCGTTCTGGCTCTCCGGATCACAGCCTGGCTCTCCACCAAACTCTGGACACCGAGGTCACCACTGAACTACTTTCTATACATGTTTCTTGAACCCATGACCTTCTTGTATATATTCCTTTAGCTCTGATTATCTCCACTTGTAAATACTTTTGTTTTCTCGCTTAGACTCCTTACCCTGGGTACTCCTTACAACTCCGGTCCAGTAGTATTTAAACTACAATTCAAATCCGCTGTACCTTAGACAGAAAATCTATCTATCTAAATCCTCTTCTTGAAAGTCTTGCTCTGCTCGCCTTTCCCCATCCTCTGGACCCAAACCCTCTCGCAGACTTAACTAGGTAATAGGCCGGACCTCTGTTGGTTTCTCCGACAAGTTCCGGACCAAACCCTAAAGTCAAACCAACAAGTCCATGTCCGTACAAGCTCCGGTTCTCGGAGTTTGTCGGTGATATGCATGATATGCATCCAGGCCTGAAATCTTTCAATTTGCAAAGTACTAGCCTCTAAATAAACATGGGAAAGACTCCCGTGGAGGTACAACCATCAGCGGAGGAGTGGGATAGGTGGAATAGCTATATAAGGCAACACCTAGGCCTCTAACTGCATAAAACCCTTTGGTTGAGACGAATGAGTTGGCTCTTGATAGAGCTATCTTATTGTATCCAACTCTGATAAAATGCGCAGCCCTGCTGAGGTATGCTAAGATATGTACAAGAGCTAAATTAAGTTTGGGTAAGCTGGCGTCGCTCCCACTGAGTGTTACGAAGCAGGAAGTCAAACATAGACTGGAACCAGAAGTGAACTAAAAGAGAACACGGAATATCACCCGTGGAGCTGTTGCCAAGCCGAGACCAGAGTAAACCACGTCAGCGAAGCGTTATAAAGGTTGCCTCTACAATTTGGGACCATCAGCAGAGAAATAGAGACATGTTTATATCAATGTGATGCTAGAGAGTAGGGCTATCATCTGGGATAGTGCTCCTAGGGCAGGAATTGACACAGCGGACATCAAGGAGATGGAGGGAGTCATATTCTTGGCTATTTACACAGCATGAGTAAGATTATGCATCAGCTGACCATTGCTGAGCAACCAGCAGACAAAAATAGACACAGCAGAGCGATATAAAAAGGCAGTAGTTTAGAGTAGTTCAGCAGAATAGTGAACCCATAGAGACCCCCAGTAGAGAATAGATTGTGCTTTAACAGACTATTGAGCTCTTAGTACCTTAAAGGGAACACAGTTAATAAAAGTCGCCAGCGGAGACCTAGTACCTTCAGTGGAACAGTTTCTACCAATCTCCTACCTCTCTAGACGTCTCTAGGACTCAGTACCTAAAAGAGAAAGTCCCCGTTCTTAGTCATTAGTACCTGAAGGGAACTTGACTCATCTATTCCACCTTGTCACACATCAGTGACCCCGCTTAGCTTAGTAGAGACCATTAGACTAGTTTGGGTCGATTCTCACGCCTTTATACAAGCCTTGTGCACCTCTCTGAGTCAGAGCAGACATCGCTTAGTCAAGGTTGAGTGCCCACGGACGTAGTACTTCTTCTTAGAGCGAACCATCTTGCCGGGTTTAGTTAACAGGAGTCTCCAAAACTCGAAAGGAATAAAAGAGGTGTTTGGGTGTTGGATTTAGTTTGTGCGTCTGTGTGTTAGTGGGTGTTGGTGTTTCTCAGCCCATAACAGGCACTTCCATTTCCAGCGCAGTCAGCCCGCCTCACCCAGTGAGGTTCCTTTTCATCGGACTTCAAATAAGGGCACATCAGACATAGAGGCGCGTTACCAATAGTCTCATGGAAGTGCCCTCCAGTCTGCACATTCCTGATAGTATTTTCTGTCTCAACCTCTGTGCCCGATATCACACTAATGTCTGTTACTCCAACATTAGAATCAGTTCCGGAAACAACTGTACAACCTCTTGCCCTTCCGGAACTTGGCGACCTTGGTCTGATTCAACCCCAGCATGAGTTTTCATCCCTTTCCGTGTATGACACCATAGACACCCAACTAACACTGCAAACTCCCTGTGGGGATCCCGAAGGATGGTGGTACGAACAACCTGGTGCTCCGACTTGCAACATTACCTTTGCCCCCACCCTGTCACAATACCGGGAACGACAACCCTCCACTGAATCCGATTTCTACTCATCTCCGACCCAGCAAACTTCCGGACCTCTGAGAATTCCATCTGGTAGAGTCAATACTCAGCCTCATCCCAGCCAACTGTCTCACTTACTTAGTATAAGTGCCGGTAAAGCTGTTGGAGCCCAGTACAGGATCCCTCCGTTAGGAGGCCCTGAGGGGGTAGCCTTTGAGTCACTAGATCTGCCTGGATCATTCCCAAGTCTGGAATCGCAAACAGTAAGTTCCAGTGTTCAACCCATTTTTTCCTGACAACCTCCGTCACACATGTCGTTAACTCCGTATCATCTTCCACGCCAGCACCACCTCCAGAACCATCCTTGGGTCCACCTCTGGGACCTCCTAGTGGTCCACCTCTGGGACCTCCTAGTGGTCCACCTCTGGGACCTCCTAGTGGACCTCCTCTGGGACCTCCTGGTGGACCTCCTGCACAACCACCGGCAAACTACATTGAAAGACTTCTTGCCCAGAACCTAACCACGTTAACGGCCCTCATGCAAAGAAATCAGCAACCCCAACAACCAGCCTCAAATAAATCCCGTCTCAAAGAACCCGTGGAGTTCTCCAGAACAGATCTGAACAAACTCCGGTCATGGTTGGTGGAAATTCATATGCATTTTGACGATCGTCCACAGGACTTTGCTACGGAAGAAAAGAAAGTCAATTTTGCTTTCTCCTACCTAACCAGAGTAGCCAAGGACTACTTTAATCCTGATATCCTGGTTCAAATTCAAAATCCTAATGCTCCGGCTGCGGGATGGCATTCCAATTTTCAAGCCTTCATCACGGCTTTATCTCTGAATTTCAGACCTTTCAATCCCGCCAGAAGAACTAGCAAGTTTGGAGATGGATTCCTCCAAACCCATATCCCATTATATTGGTGCATTTAACGCTGCAGCAGTCCTAACTCTGTTTGACGATGCTGCACTTCATTTCTTCTTCTGGAAAGGTCTCACTCCCCGAATCCAATAAAAACTCACGGAACAAGAAAGTGGATGACCTTGGAGTTTGGCGGAACTCAAATTTGCCGCTCAAAACGTTGATGGTTGGTATTGGGTAAACAAATATGACCAAGAACGCAGCAGGAAAACCTTGTCCACTAATTCTTCCACTCCAACCAAACCAAAAACCACGACCACATCAACCTTGAATACTACAACTACAACCCAGTCCAACACAGTAAATCGCCAAACCCTGACCACTCCGCGTCCTCCGCCACGAACTCCGAATCCACCCCCTACCCCCACTTCCGCTGCACCACGAACTTCTCACCTAACCACAGACAATTGTCTAACCTCTGCTGAGAGACTCCAGAGAATCAAGGAAGGACTCTGCAAATACTGTGGTGAGAAGGGACACTTCGCTGCTAATTGTCTGAATCAGCAGAAAAGTGCATCTGCTCGAGCAGCAGAAGTAGAAGTGGAAACTCCAGCTGATGAAATTCCGACTCCAAAGGTTAGCAGTCCTGGATACTCTGTGGACATCCGGGATTGCGTTAAGCCCGAGTCCACACTTGAGGTAACTCTTAACACTGCCGCTCTTAGTAGACCCAATGGCCTGTATATTACTTTGACTTCTGACCTCGTTTCTGCTTCTACCATACACTTCAAAGGACTTGTAGACTCTGGTTCTTCTCATGGTTTCATCGATTCAATATTCGTAGACACACATGCTATTCCGACCCATAGTATTCCTGCAGTAACACTACGTTTTCTCGATGGTACTTCTCTGTCCATTTTAACTCGTTCCATCTCCCTACCGGTCCGTTTTCCATCTGGAGAGGTTGTTGACCGAGAATTTCTCATCACACTTTTGGATTCCAAGTGCGTTATAGTCCTGGGATACAATTTCCTTGTCCAACACAATCCGTTGATTGATTGGCCACAAGGAATACTTCAATTCCGTCCTAACGACCCTGCAATCCTCCGGGTACCCTCCAATTCCTCTGAATCTCTGCCAGACACCCTGCTCTGTTCCACTGGAGTTGAGCAGGTCCCTATTCCGAGTAGCGTTGCTGACTCCGGAGTAGAACTTCCTTTTTCAGGCATTCCACGAGCTCTGACCCCTACTCCTCCAACCACTCTGACCCCTAAAATCAACATCTCTCTCATCAACGGAGCAGCTTTCCGAAGAGCCATCACTCGACCAGGAGCTGTTCAATTCTCTATCCAACTCTGCGATATTACCTGCCACGCAGTCAAGGTCACCGTACCTGATTCCAATCATCTCCAACGATCTGGAGTCCCAGAAGAGTATCATGACTTCGCTGATGTCTTTTCGGAAGGTCTAGCAGACCAACTTCCTCCGCATAGACCATATGATCTCAAGATCGACATCGAAGAAGGCTCTACCCCACCATTCAGAAGAGTGTATCAATTATCTCCAGATGAGATGCTCGCACTCTGAGAGTTTATCCGACCTTCCTGTTCCCCTGCTGGAGCTCCAGTTTTCTTTGTCAAGAAGAAGAACGGATCACTCTGCCTCTGCGTAGACTATTGTGGCCTCAACAAAATCACAAAGGTATCCCATTCCGCTCGTTGCTAATCTCCTAGATGCTCCGGCTAAGGCACGATATTATACCAAACTTGACCTCTAGCATGCCTACCACCTAGTCCGGATCGCCAAAGGTGACAAGTGGAAAACCGCTTTTCATACTCATTGGGGTTCCTTCGAATTCCAAGTCATTCCTTTTGGGCTTTGCAACGCTCCCTCCCGCTTGGCAACAATTCATCAATGAAGTACTGGCAGACCTCCTTGATGTGTGTGTCGTCGTATACCTAGATGACATACTAATCTACTCTGACAACATGCACGATCATGAGAGACATGTCCGTGAAGTTCTCCGCCGTCTCCGAAAAAACCGCTTGTTCTGTGGTCTGGAGAAATGTGAGTTCCATGTCCAAACCACTGAATACCTAGGATTCATTCTCTCTCTGTCCGGCCTCGCTATGGACACCAAGAAAATTCAGACTATTCTCGATTGGCCTACACCTCGCAAGGTCAAAGATATCCAAGCCTTCCTTGGCTTTTGTAATTTCTACCAATGTTTCATTGAACATTATTCAAATACTGTAATTCCGCTCACTAGATTAACACACAAGAATACTCCCTGGAATTTCAACTCCGATTGCCAAGAATCATTCCAGAAACTCAAGGACGCATTCCATTCCGCTCCGGTTCTTTCTCATTTCATTCTGGGACGTCCACTCATCATTGAAACTGACACTTCTGACTACGCTCTAGCCGCTATACTCTCCATTCAAGCTGAAGACGGAGAAATTCATCCGATCGCCTTTCACTCTCGGACTTTTGTCGGAGTGGAACTCAATTATGATACTCACGACAAAGAGTTATTGGCAATCTTCAACGCTTTCAAACAATGGAGACATTATCTTGAAGGCTCTCCACTTCCAATTGATGTTATCACCGATCATAAAAACATTGAGTACTTCTCCACCACTAAGGTCTTGACCCATCGACAGGTCCGATGGTCCGAATACCTAAACCAATTCAATATCGAAATTTGGTTTTGTCCAGGTAAACTCGGAACTAAACCGGACTCCTTAACTCGTCGATGGGATGTATATCTTAAAGACGGAGACAACTCCACCTTTGCCTCCGCCAACCCCGACAATCTCTGACCAGTTTTCAACAATGAACAACTCTCTTCTTCTCTTCGAGCCACCCTATTAGAAGAAGTTGTACTCCGTGCTTCTGTAGTAGCTGACACGGAACAACTACACCAGGATTTCATCTCCACTTATCCTGATGACCCTAAAACAGTTGCTGGGCTCAATCTAGCAAGATTGGAAAATCCAGGACAATGGTCCATCGGAGAAGACTCCAGTCTCCTCTATCTCAACAATCGCATCTATGTCCCAAACTCTGATGCACTAAAACTTCGAGTCCTTCAACTCCTCCATGACCATGTCCTCTCCGGTCAAAATCGAACTTTATCCAAGGTCCGTCAAGTCTATGTCTTCCCTGGACTCTGGACTTACGTCCGTGACTATGTCCGATCCTGCACTACCTGCGGGAGAAACAAGGCTCCAAGACACAGACCCTATGGACTGCTCTGACCACTCCCAATCCCGCCATGACAATGGCACTCCATTTCCATGGACTTCATTACCGGTCTTCCTCTGATCAACAATGTTGATTCCATTCTAGTAATAGTTGACCAACTCTCCAAATACATCATCCTCATCCCAACCACCAAAGAAGTCACTTCCGAAGAACTAGCCAAACTCCTTCTCCTTAATGTTTTTGCCCACCACGGAATTCCAGAACACATCACCTCTGACTGAGGATCTGTTTTTATCTCCTGATTCATGTTGGCTTTGGGTAAACTTCTCAACATCCAACTCCACTTCACCGCTGGTTATCATCCAGAGGCTGACGGACAAACTGAAAGGATGAATCAGACCTTGGAACAATTCATCCGGACTTATTGCACCTACCAGCAAGACAACTGGGATCAACTCCTGCCTTTAGCAGGGATAGCTCTCAATTCCGCTGAGTCCGCAACCACCGGAGTTACACCCTTTTTTGCCAATAAAGGTTTTCATCCTAGATTTGGTTACAACAACAACAAGGATGTCAACAGCAAACCAGCTTTGGATTTCGCAGTCACCCTTGATTCACTTTCTGAATTCCTACAGGCCCAACTAGTCCGTTCACAAGAAATCATGAAACACAATGCTGATCGTCATCTCCGAGATGCTCTGGAGTTCAAGATCGGACAAAAGGCCTGTCTCAGTGGAATTCATCAAGACCACTTGACCAACCAAAAAGTTTGCAGAAGTCCAATTCGGACCATTCAAAATTGTTGGTCGACCTAATCCAAACTCTGTCACACTCCACCTCCCTTGCTACCTAGCCGGGATTCATCCTGTCTTTCCGGTATCCCAAGTTGAACCCTACATCCCCATGGAGAATATTCCCAATTGAATTCCCGATCCTCCGCCTCCTGTCAAAGTAGAGGGTGAACTCGAATTTGAAGTCAGTAAAATCCTAGATTCCAAGACTGATCGCCGTTGTAGAGTTCCTATCCGCTACTATGTCCGATGGGCAGGATGTGAAGGAACCGATGAGGAATTCTCCTGGGTAGGGGCAGACGACTTACAACATTCTCAGGAGTACATTGATGAATTCCATGTGTGATATCCGAATAAACCCGGACCATGGATTCCTCCATGAAGCCAGGAAACTTATGGCATCATACTCCGGATTACGGCATTTTTGATCTGATAGCTTTTTCTTTCTGCTCTCGGAGTTTTCCCTTATGGCATCCTAAATCCGATTGCTAGACAATCCAATCCTTTCCAATTTTCTCACTTCTAGGAAAGAACACAAGACAATTTATTAAAAATACAATGGAGCCAGCTCCGACTATCCACTCTCCTCCAGTTCCTCCAGTTCTTTCCCACTTCCTCCCCCGGGCTTCAACTCATAATCCTTCCTCCTCATCTTTCTCCGACTCTGACTCCCTCTGGACTCCGACTCCTCCCTCTTCTGCTTCTTCCAATCCAACTCCTCCTTCCACCCAGACAAAGTCGATTCCGTATCAACAATCGACTTCGTCATTTTTCAGGATTGCTGTCCCATCCTCTCCGTCAATGCCAAAATCCGCTCCATAGCCTCCGTTGACCTCTCCGCAGCCTCCCGGGTCTTCCTCTGCTCCGCGGACATTCCCTCCGCAAACTTCATGAACAACTCCGACAACCTCTCGTCGTCGGAGATGTAGCGAGTCATCATGACTTGATTATCAAGCCATGACTCGGAATGTCTCCGCATTCGCGGAGTCAACAGAGTACTCATACTCTGTTCTTCATCCCCGTCACCCCCATCACCCTGCTCCGGTTCCTCCTCCACCCTAGCCTTTCCCTTTCCCTTGCCCCGGACCTTCTCGCTCCCAGCCTCAGAAGTCGGAATCCTGGGTTTGCTCGGAACCCTGTCCTCCTTCCAAGAGCACTTCACCTTGGCTCTTATACAAGGCACACATGCCTTGGCACGAGCTCCGGCCCCGGGCACACAATTCTCCGCTATTCCGCAACCCGTGCATTGGCCACAGGGTTCTATTGCAGGCGATGCTGTAGCCCTTTTGCAAAAGGTATGGGTTTTGCCCAAAAAGCCTTTTGAAAAAGCAGCAGGCAACTTAATAGAGCCATATTATAGCATACCAGGCAGGTTTGCGGCACCCCTCGGCACCCTGGCACAACTATTTTTGGTCTGGGACACTATAAATAGTAGCACAAATAGAAAAAAATACAGAAAAATACAGAAAAATCAGAAAAAATCAGAAAAAAGTCAGAAAAAATATCCTGCAGCTGGGAATACCATGGGTGGTGGGAACAACCTTATTAGGTAAAGGCTAGGCGTGGGAACTTTTTACAAATTGGTATGGCTAGATAGCAATTTTCAATGCCATTACCATTATAGTATTCATTTTTTCATGGCACATGCCCATATTAGGCAAACCTTGACTGTGGGAAGTTTGAACTACTTTATATAGACAGATGCAGATGGTAGATATTCATTTTGCTGTACATGCATATATGTGTATGTA
>QLOY01006701.1:0-11863 GCA_003313965.1 Megacollybia marginata
AACAATTTGCATGAGAAATCAGGATAGAGGTAAGATCAACAGAAATCGTGTGAAATACAACCATTGTTTAGCTTTACTGGGTTGGTAATGTGTTCACATCGACCGTCGGCTGAATGCCAGTGGCCAGGCGGGTGAAGAACTGGTTGAGCGGCACAAAATCTGAGAAGAAGCCGCAATTGCGGAGGTAGAAACGTCCGTTCTCCAACCCACCGGCATAATCCATGCGCTGTGCATTGTTCGCGGTAGCATCACCTGTGAAGCGACCAGTGGTAATCTCAGACCAGGCACCGTTCGTGTTACGTGCCCACTGGTTGCCATATTGCACACGGCGACCGACATAACCTCTAGTGTCGATGAAATTCTCCAGGAAAGAGGAAACGTCGGACTGATACGTGGTGGTGGAAGGACGCTTCCAGGTGGCGATATAGCGCCAAGCGTTCGTCTCTGGGGTGAAGATCCACGCGGAGAACAATGTACTGCCTGAGCTGGATTCAGGGCGGATACGTGTGATGAACTTGTAGGTGGTGCCGGCTTTCCAGCCGAACACGAGGTATGCCTGACCTCCTGTGCCCTCATTACCAAAATCATTGACGACAACACCCGCACCCTTGCTCACGAGCGTGGTCTTCTGGTCGTTATCTGCGTCCCACACGGAGAAGAGGACCCTGCGTTCGGTTGCGCTGTTGACCTGGATTCCAGAGTAGCCACCGGAAAAGCCTGCGACCATGAAGTACGAGCCAATGGCGTCCTCATTCACAGGAACGGTTACTTCGTTGTAGAAGTACTCGGAGTTGGCTGGGACGGTGTAGTTCATGTGAATCGATGGGCCGCGACGCGACCAGTAGTAGTTCGCTGGGTCATTGGCGAAGACGAGTGCAGCCGTCGTGGTCACGCTCAAGCCCGATACGTCACCGAAATAGCTACCGTTCTTGGAAACACCCTGCAAGGCCACGGTTACGTAGCCGGGGGCAGGGACACTGACGGTGCCAACGGAATAGGTCTGGGGAGTAGTGCCTACGAGTTGGATTGTGAATGAGGTCCCATTGACGGTGACTTTGACAGTGCTGTTACTACTGCCCGCCAAGTAGGCGTTCAGCCCGATAGCTACCTGGGAGGCAGAGGCAACGCGAAAATAAACGCTGCAAATAGTGTTTGGATTGGTCCAGTTCGCCAGGCCGTTGTCGTTGATGACCTCGACAGCTCCTGCTGGTACCGTGGTGAGGAAGCCATTGCCAGCCAATGCTACCGTTGATGTTGACATCGTAGATGATCGTACTATAGTGGAGGATGAGCTGGAGCTTTTATATGCAAGTTATGACGGACTCGAAGGAGGTTGATGTAAGCTCTCGCCGCTACCAGAGTGGGTTTTGAGGCCTTTGAAAATTGAGGCTGAAGGCATTCAACTCGTGATCAGAATGTTATGGTTCTCGTACGGCGGATTTTGAGAGACTAAGAGCTCCAAATAGGCCAAATGTCATGTAAGTATTCCAGAATATACAATTTATTCAGTATCCAAAATAGTGAGTTGTCAATCTGTATGGAAGATTAGTTATTTACAGGTCCATTTGTACTGTCTGATTCCTCCTGTGGCGACGGAAACAAAAGGATTACTCAACTCCTGCCTAGTACAGCTACATCTGAGCAAGATATCCGTCGACTGACGGCACTTCAAGACTTCCAAGGTCTCAGAATGTCAATGCCACCCGTGGGAGGACTTCGGAGATGCCCCAGATCAACCGGAGATGCTGTAGTCAGTCCCTACTAACGTTGGTCATGTGTTTGAAAGTGGGTAGGTGTTTGAAAAAATGGTTTTATGGCTTTCCCTGCCGTGCTTGCGTCAATATAAGGCTCGGAATGTTTAGATCTACCTCATGATTGTTTATAACAAAATTTTGACGGGAATCCATCCAGTCCTGGTGCCATAGTCCTAAGAGTGCGCACAAGTTGTCTAATTATAGAAAAGGTGGCCTCGGACAATGGATTATACAAGACGTGGCCCACTATAACTTTGCTAAAGTGTTAGTTACATACTATGGATGCCTCGTACAAATTCCGATAGCTCTAGATGGTGTCTAGCATGTCTTGCGAGGTGTTTGAAAAACGAACGTGACAGAGCATGATCGGAGGCTGAATGTAGCATTTGGCCGACCTGCCGTGTCACGACATTCTGTTTACACGATCAACACGTTGCAATCAAGTGAAGCGACTAAGAACGTGCGGAGTTTGAAATCGGCAGAATGGCACAGTGTGACAACGGTGACAAAAGTTTTCAAAAGCCCACCTTTTGCATCGGTAACTCTCTTACGATCATTCCCCCCCGTGGATCAACTGATTTTTTTACATACAAGTGTTTATTGCACTATATACTATATTGCCTGTTATTCCGAAGCCTCAGATACAACGAGAATACATGATACTTGCGTGCCCGAGGTAAAATTTCAAACACCTACCCTATGTTAGTAGATGAACAAACCGACACGTGTTATTCCTTCTGAGTTGCACCACAACCTGAAGTCTAAGATATACTCAGTTCAGGGGAAATTCAATTCCGGAAGACGAAAAAAAGCTAATCTTCCATACAGACTGACATAAGTACTTGACAACTCACCATTTTGGATGTTAAATAAGTTGTATATTCTGGAATACTTACATGACATATCGAGGACCATAGCACTAGAAGATAGATCGACGCTGTCGTGGTAGGCTGCTATGAGTCACAATCTTACCTAACTTCTTAAGACCTCTGATGCAGTCCCCGACTCGGAAATTCCTGCCTGATACAGCTTGTGCACGGTACAGTACATAGACATGGTCGTCGCCACAGTGGTCCAGTATCGTACATTACACAACTACCAGTCATCCGCAAACGCCATGTCATAAATCCTCGCCACCCTTTCTTCCCGACTCTCCACAGCATTAATCGCACTGTCCTCTGAAACATCAACCCCAAACCGCCAGCGGATCCATAAGCTCAGAATGAGCTCAGTATTAGGTGGTGGTGGATCAATCTAAGTAAACATGCAAAAGGGAACGAAACACAAAAGAGAGTTCCGTACCTGTCGACCACCATATCGAACCGCAGCATCATTCAACCACGCAGTGAAAAACCTTGCAAACGCTAGCGAGATGAATACGAGTGGCAGGGAAAACTAGAACAAAACTCGCCTTTGGCTTTCGCCAACCCCAAAAACATGAATTTCGTCCCATACCCTCCACGTTCCCTAACGGCTTGGTTATGAACCCGCCAAAGTTGATCCGTCGTAGGCAGTTTAGCTCGACCGGCCCATACCTTTGCAAGCGATAGAGCGATATATTCGGAATAGAGGAATGGTTGGACTCCAGTGTTCACTAGGAGGGTTTACCACCGCATTAGCTAAAGTGTAGCTCCTTGGAGCGACAACGGCGACTCACTGTTCATAAACCCAATAGTCGGTTCTTCAATATAGAACACGTCCAAGTAGAGAGATCTCATATGGGTTCCATCGGTGACTAAAGGCTGAAGCTTTCCCTCCGGTGCTCGATCATCAAGACCGAGAGAACGATCATGGTATTGGTTGAGGAAAGGAAAGCTGTAGTGGAACCCCGTAGCAAAGATGATATGGTCGATGCCGGTGATTGTCTAAATAGGTGGGTTTGGGTGAGGCTGCATTGCCAAAAAAACTCACGGTTCCATTTCCCAACAGTATTTCACCAGAACTGATATTGATATCCCTTGCTGTGGTTGTGAGAGGATGGAATTGTTGGATTTCGCCGATGGTGGTTACGTTACGTGGAATTCGGCCACGGAAAAGGGCTTCTTCTCTTGTGACTAAACGGGACGCAAGTGAAGAAGATGGAGGAGTTGCACGAGTACATACTGTTGCCGCTCTAGAAACAGCTTGTGTTTAGATTGGAAACAATCAACGGAAAGTAATCGCATACATACCTTTGTTGACACGTAAACTTTACCAGCATATGCAATAATATCCCGCGTAATCTCTGACCCACTACTCTAGAACGAAAATTCCGTTCAAGACTCAGTAAGTGCGGAAGCAGGGGAATCTCACAGATGCACCAACAATCAAAACGGTTTTATTCGTGAATGCATCAGGACGTCGGTAATCTCTAGAATGCGACACGCTCTGCGGGAAACGCGCTTTCCACTGTGAAAGATCGTCGATATTGGGAATGTTGGGTGCGTTGAATCGGCCGGTTGCGACTACGACAGCGTCGAAATCCTATACCAACCAACGATTCAAACCTTCTCTAACCTGATCGACACACTTACTTCTGTCCACCAGATGGCTTTAGATGTGTGGTAGTCACCGGTTTTGACGAGCTTCTTAAGTGTGAGTGTCCAGCCACGGCGAACAAGACTTCCGTCGGTTGCTCTTGTATACCGTTCCGTTACTGATTCTACTCGTGTGTTGTAGGATATATCGGGATGGTTGTCGTCGCTGTTGATGCCACGCCATGATGCAAACGCACGGACGTATCGATGGATAGTCTCCTGGGGTAACGCTGTACAAAGGTGAACGTGGTATAGATAATGATTCGCAGGACATTACCCCAAGGTGTGTCTTCAGGCCACGGAAAGCCTCTTATCTATTTGAATGAGCTAGGAAGATACCAAGGAATTTACGCCTACTTGTTGGGTCTCCTTCCAAAAACATGAGCATACACGCCAAAGCAAGGGAGGAAGGGACACTTACCGAAGGAGCGTTAGCCTCCAACGACTTCCACACCGGTTTCGGCGCTCTATGATCTTTCCACCTCCAGGAGAACATGCCAGAATCATCACGATACGTCTCCTCGTACGGTAAATCCTGATGTAACGGCGGCAACGAGGGGACATAATCTCCAACTTCAGGATCAGCATTAGGTATTGGTGCGTCTGTGGGAGTTTCGTCTGTGTAGTGCCAGTTTCCTCCGGGCACACTGTCGCGCTCGAAGACCCGAATGGAGAAATTGAATTCTGGACGGGTGAATTCGCGGTAGGCAATTAAACCGCTACACCAGCTCTGAAAGACTGCGATAGAAAAGCAAAGGGACATACCCAGGACCAGCCCCGATGATAGCAACATTTTGAATTGGCCACTTGAATTCGTAGCTGTTCGACGGGTTCTCTGCAATGAAGGGGACTTGAGTAGCGCCTGCAGAAATTACGGCCGTCAAGATAGAAAGTAGAAGCATTGTTTGGACACAACCCTTATGCAGGTTGGACACAGTCGGTTGCTGGTCCCAATTGGGGGCATATATAGGCGGATTACATAGAGCCTGTCAGGGTCCGGATCCTTGTTCGGTCGCCTCTTGCTCGGTTCATTTGCTTCACTGTAAAGGCGGATATCAATCTCCGAGTCCAACTAGCACATGGCGTCTCATTAATTTCCTCGTCGCATCGTCAGAACCCCGAGCCGACAAAGGCCGACAACTTACAAGCAGCATGAGGTCGACCCTCAGACGTTCTTCATGGCGACAAGTTACAACCGACTAGTGTCACAAAATGTGACAAGTGGCTTCAACTCCACCACATCGCCGTCGGTTTGGAATAATTTCAAAGTCTTATAAGTGACCGGACTGTATTCTTTTTCTGTCTTCTCACCTGCCATGTTCCAACTCGGATCCAAGGACCAATTCATTCATTCACCCGATCAGAATGCTGTTTGAAGTTTCTTCCAACCACGCGTCAACTTTAAATTGTAAAGCAAACTATAGTAATCGACTGCCCTTTGTATCAACCACCTGCGATAGCTGCTAGTACTCAATCTGGACTCTGGAGTCAAACCCAAGTCTCAATACGTCCCACCTCTATGAGGTTCCAGCTCTCTGTTCGCCAACACGATTCAACGAATCAAAATACGACACCCATCCCCTTTCGTAAAACTTCCGCAGGTCCAATTCACCTTGTCCTGCATCCAACGTCGTCGCATTCAGACTAAAATATGAAGTAGCCACATCCCGTGATCCTTCCTTCCATCCCTCCTTCACCGGCCTCCAGACCTTGACCTTATCCGAGTTCTGGCTAGTAGTAGTAGCCATCCCCAAGGGAAGATCACTAGCATCCACCTCCACAATCTCCGTCTTTCCAAAAACGATAAACCAACGCACTCCACACTTTGCACAGAAATACCAATCCGCCAATCTTGCATTGCACCGGTATCTCGTCACACCACTGTCCGGTGCATCGGGATCCTCGGGTGATAACAACATAAAGTCATCTGGCGCACTCGCAAAACGAAGATGGAACCCGTCTTGTGGCATGCCGTGCAGTTGCATTTGTACATCGAGTGACCTGATTTTTCGCGGAATGTGTTGATGTCGATTATCGAATCCGAGTCTGGCTCGGAGGTGGGTAAGGAAATATAGGCTATATATTTCACGGTTCCGCAATGGCATGAACCGTGGTACGGCCGGCGTTCGAAGCCGGCGGAGTTCTGGGGAACTGATGATGTAGTATGCGACTTGAGCGACATCAAGGAGGCACAGGCTAGTAGTTTCGTGTTGTCAGACTTTTATCTGCAGATAAGGGGGCCTGGTGGCGCAATCCTTGGTCCGATCTTTCAAACTATTGCAGCCACAAGTCACTAAAAATATGGCCTCAAATGGTTGTGCATCGTGACCAACATTTCTCTACGCATTCTGCGCACGTTCCTCTGTGCCCATCAGTCGACGCCAACTAATGACTTGACTATCTGGTGAACGTCGGAATGCAACCATTCCTCTATTCCGAATATACTTCCCTGTATATTATTCAAATGTAGAGTGGTCATGCTGGGCTTCCCGCAACCAGTAAAGTATTAGTGGGGGTACGGGAAATTTTTGTTTTTGGGAGCTGCTTGGGCTAAGGGTAGCTGTTCAATTTATGCGGCATCATCAGAACTGACATTGGACGTACGCTAGTCCTTGCAAGGCTTTTCACCGCGAGGTTGGATGAAGCCGCGATGCGATACAGTGGACAACAGGTACTGTATGTCCGTTATTCAACACACACGACATCCCGACAATGATTTTATTATGGACCTGTGGGCTCGACACGTTACGGTGGTCGATGTTTCCGGTTTCATTGAAGTCAACGGCAAGGAGTCTCGGGAAGGAATGAGATAGAGGGTTTATGACAGTGCTTGCGGATTGGTAAGTATATAAAATCGCGAGAGCTGGTAGCTCCTACCGCAAGATTATAAATACTAATACGAAGCAGACAACTTTCGCTTCTGTTCGTCGGACTTGGCATCCATTTCCGAACTCTTCCAACTCGTCAGACTACGTCACTGACGAAAAGACGACTCGGAATCACAGCATCCGGATTCACGGCATCAGAATCATGCTGCTGCAAGACATCCGTGATTATTTTAACCGAGGCGGTTTTCATGGTCTGAGACCCATTACCAGGGCTGAGATGGATTTTCCAGACGTGGTAAGGGCTGATGCTTTTTTGCTGATGTGGCGGCGTACTTGTTACAAAGACAGAAAATACAAGGATCGCATGCCATGGAAAAACCGCAAGCGGCGCAGTTATGTGACTTGTCATCACCCTTACGGAGATCTCAGTAGGAATGGTTACTTGATAGAGGTGAGGGCATGTTGAGGGCAAGCAAAAAAATGATCAGCGCTCAACATTCAAAGCATTGCAGAAGCGATACTCGGCCCCTCTTCTGTGTTTCGAGTCTCGGCCATACTGTAGCTAGTAAGCGCCCTTGAAGCGCCCAGTACAAAGGACGATCTGTGTTCAACCCAAGTACTAGATCAAAGTGGAAGAATCGAGAATAAGCAACCTGAAATTGTTGCCGATCGTGATCAATAATTGATCGATGTCCGAGGTCGATGGATCATGATCGTTGGTTGGAAGGAAGCATATTCGGGGAAAACGGCGTGGAGAGAATTTCAACAGTGAGTCAGCGACATAAGGATACAAACTAAGTAGTACAGGATAGTACCTAATACCTAGTACGAAGATTTGTTCAGATGCCAAAGTGATCACCCAAGTATACTCCCATATTTGCCACCGTTGCCTTTCCTTCGATCGATATGATCAGTGACCGTGGCGTTGACGCGCCGCGACCGCCCGGCAGTTGCCGTCGGCTGAAGGTCCGACCTCCACGCTGCTCCACGCGCTGACGGCGGAAGGTCCCAGTCCGTAAATCACGTGTGCAACTTATCAACGTAAAGCGTCTGATTTAAATATGTAATATAAACTCCTTTGCTTTTCTCGTCCCTTCTCTGCATGGCTTCCTCCCCAACTGTACAAGCAGTTGATGCCCTGTTCAGACCATAGTGAGTGCCATTTTATTGGATTGTATTTAGACTGACTCTTGCTGGAGTAATGGCTCCATAGTGCGTCCTTATTGACATATTCCATTCTAAGCTAATGTTCGCTCAGTTAATTGCTATCAATACAACTTGGCTTCTCTATGGATGCTTGCTCGTCCGAATGTGTAGGTGGACCGCTCCTTCTGTTATATGTACTGATGGCTAGGAAGACAACTATTACACCGTCCACGGCAGAAGAGATTACTTGCTCAAATTTCTAGGTGAGAAGACACTGCAATTACTAACCACAATTTATTCCTTGGTACAGTCGCTGCTGTCGGTGTTGCAGGGACATTACACCTGGCTTTCGGAACAGCAACACAGTGGGGAATCCTTGTCGACCATTGGGGAGACCCGCAAGTCTGGGTCAAGGCTCCTTGGCCGTCTGCACTTGGCCCCTTTACTAGTGGTCTCAGTAAGCTCTTTCTCTCAGTTTCGAAAATTGGTTTGACCTCTGCTATAGACGGGTTCATCGTCCATGTTTTCTTCGTCGCGTATGTTCCCCAACTCTCTTTGAATGTTTATCCCGAACAAGTTTCTCTTAGCCGCATTTTCCGTGTTTCTCGTTACTTTGTGCCCCGACTATTAGCTGGAGCCATCGCGCTGGCGTCTTTATTGGCGTTCACTGGATCCATCGCCATCATGGTCTTCGTACGTCCGCGTTGTTCCCAATCATTCCCTTTTAACCGTCTCTCAGTTTCTCATGGAAGGCTCAGATGCTCTTCAAGTTCAAAAATTGGAGACTGTGATCCAGGTACGCCATCTCACCCACCTCACCCTTCTACTAAACCGTGTAACAAGATCTGGGCTATAGCAACCTTAGTTTCTGACGTCCTAATCGCAGCAACAATGTCAGCCATTGTACGTTTTTCTCTATCTACCTCGAACCAAACCTCAACATCATCTAGCTCGCGTACGCCCGCTCTCAAACCAACGTCAAACCAACTCAGAATCTCTTGATCCGACTGATTTTCCAATCCATCGAAACGGGAACTATAACGGCCGTTGTTATGTTACTCGATCTCATTTGCTATGAGACAATGCAACATCAGAATTCTGTGTACATGGTTTGGTACGTCGTCTCCCTCTTTTCTCTGCCGACTGAAAATTTTCTTAGGGAATACGCTTCTGGTCCATTATACGGAAACGTACTCATCTACGTCCTAAACTCACGCAGCGAGAACTCTGAACATCTCGGGGACGAAGAAGCTCATTTTAGTCTTGGGATTGTGGGTACGAGTACCACATCTGGGTTCGCGGCACGTACACGGACGGTTGATTCTTCGTTCAAACCAGACTTTATTGGTAGCATGAAGACGGACGAGGCGGCGGGGGTAAGTCACTTGCTGTTGTATGGAACTAACTGATGCTTTGGCCGTCATAGGTTTGAGCGAGCGCCGCACCTGATACCAGAATCCAATACGGAATCACGCCGAAAGGTTACCGGTTAAGGCTCTCAATGGTTACCTATACTTGTTACGATTGTACATAATCGAAGCGTCTACAACGACGACCATTAGCGACCATTCAGGTACACTATGTACAGTAGGTAATTTCCGAAGAACATTCTTTCAACAGGATTTTCGCTTGCATCCCAATTCAAGCTGGCTGCTGCGTCCTACTAAATATAGGCCTGGGCCTTGTTGGTGTTCATATAACAATCATGCAGAAACATGTGCATGAGGGACCATGCCATGTGTACAATTTGTACATACATTCAAAGACATTCAATTGTTATTTCAATTTCTTAGCCGACATAGCGAGAAGCACTTCCGGTTATCATTCTTCTATTTCTGGAATTCTAAAGCTAGACTTTGCTCCGTGCCGTGATTTTCAGATTTTCTTGAACTGTAGGTTAGCCTCCTGGCTGACTTGAGTTTGGTCCCTGGTCTTTGCTCGAGAACTGGTCAGGTCTTCAAATTCAGCAATGCACAACCCAAGTCGATCGCGACTCGATCGTGATGCGTGCTACATTTTTAGACACGGATCAATCGGATCAACACCACTTCGTCTCAAACATAAACCCAATATGTACGTTTCAAAGACGAGCAAGCAATCAGGGCGCTTTCTCCCTTCTGAGCCAGCCTCAAACCAACACACTCTCAAAGTTCCCCCAAGTGCGCCAGCCGAGTATTGCGCTGAACCGTGACTTACGGGAGGATATAATACCTCGGCTTTTTTGTCACCGTCGTCGTCTAGTTTCGCGTGGAGATCGCTTGAAATTAGGAGGTTTGATCATATTGCATGGCTACCAGTCATCTGACCAACCGTACTTAAAAACTATCTGGGAATTTTTAGGTCCTCCCCCGTCTTCAATTTGGTACCATGGCGTCGACCTCTACCGCTGCATCCGTTGCACAGACATTCCTACCATTGTAAGCCCTCTATCCACTTATTTTGCTATTTTATACTTATCTGGGTTCGTAGTAATGGTCCTCTCGTGTGTTTCCCACTTTCTTTGACGCGGAAGATGAACTGAGATCGATTTTCCGTAGCTCGTGGCAGCGAACCTTGTCTGGATTCTCTATGGATGCTTCCTGATTCAGCTTTGTGCGCTATAACCCTTTCAAAAATTCCATCGACTTATATCTTCAAAGTTCACTATTACAGTTTTCACAGCTGCAAAGATTACTGGTTAAAAATCCTTGGTAAGTGACGACTCACACAAGGGGTCTATTCTGATTCGTCTTTTAGTTGGTGTGGTTGCCATAACCGGTACATTGCATGTAGCTTTTCTACTAGCTACGCAATGGGCAATTTCCGTCCAGCACTGGGGTGAACCCATCATCTGGGCAGTATCCCCCTGGGAGTCATCACTTGGTCCCTTGACAAGCGAACTGAGTAAGTCCAATTCTTTTGTGTCAGTCCAAGTCTGAGGCATAGTAGACGCATGCATTGTACAAATGTTCTTCGTCGCGTATGTCATTCCACCCCTCTTCCACTCCAACGCTAACTCACCTTGAAGTCGTATTCTTCTTATTTCAAGGCATATAGCAGCACGGATTGTTGCCGTACTCGTCTGCCTTGTGCGACACTTCTTTCGATGTGATACTTTACTGACTGCCTTTCAAGACAGCGCTGTTGGCAATGGGTGGAGCCATCGGGATCACGATACTGGTAACTTACACACACAAGTTCACCTTGAATCATTTATTGACTGTATTTCAGTTTCTTGGAAGCGGCTCACATGGTGTGGATCTTGCAAATCTAGCGACTGTAGCTCGAGTACGTAAGATAGTCAAGCCCACCATAGCTCTTCTCAATCCCATCCTGAATAGCTCTGGATCGTATCATCCCTGGTTGCGGATATCCTGATCGCAACGACCATGACAATAATCGTATGCAATTTACTGATATCTCAGTCCAATTCTTGGCTCAATCTTCAACCCCCAGCTGTCGCAGGCGCGTTCCCGAACCGGTTTCAAAGCGACGAAACACGTCCTTGCTCGGTTGGTTTACCAATCGATCGAAACTGGAGCCGTTACAGCTGTTGACATGCTGCTATGCCTGATCTGTTATGAGGTGTTGCAGGAGAAGAACTCTACGTATCTGATTTGGTGAGTGCGGTTACTTGATA